>JAOQMQ010005202.1:0-10883 GCA_027563845.1 Erythroxylum subrotundum
TGAACCCTTTGCAGATTTTGGGCTGTTCAAAATACAGCCGTTATGCTGCCCGATTTTCGATAAAATCGGTTTATGGCGAGTTAGAATAAGTATAAGATTAAGAGAGGTAAAGATGTGATTAACATATGTATGATTAAAAGCAATCTTAGAGATTTTGTGATGATGAAAATTATATGACATAAGATAGTGGGATTATTAAAAAAAAAATTGAAGCGATATTAGTTAAGTCATGATTCGTTTGTGTTAAGAGGTTGGGTCTCGGTAACGGGATCCAACAGAATGTGATTGGTAAGATTAGTGTTTTACAACTTTGAAGCTTATTGAAGTAAGTAAAAAAAAAGGAGGTTCGAAGGAGTTAACATTTAAGCTTTCTGAGTTTTTAATTTATGGGTTTTCTAAGGTTTAGGTGATTTGTGTGTGTGTGGCTTTTTTCTTACTTGTTGAATGGTAGATTTGATGTGAATATGAGACTCTGCTTAATTATTTGAGAATCTTGCTTTTGGATTTTGATTTATGGAGTTATGTCAAGAAAATGTTGATGCTTAGTTGGAGACCTGTAGGAAGATTCAGGTTTTCTATGATATGGATTTGTAAGTTTTATCTTGGTTTCTCTTTACATCGTAGGCTATATGAGTTTGGGCAATATGCTTTCATATGGTTTATATGAGGAGGAGATTGATTAAGTTTGATCATGATTTGTTAAATGCATTTTTGGGGTTTATAAATTTAATCAGTCATATGCAGATGCCATTGATGTGAGTAATGCTATGTTGGCTAATGTTTTGACTAGTGGTAAATTGTCATCTTGGCCTTTTGCTACTGCACTACATGCTTATGATTCTTTCGCTGCACATATTGCTAATTTTTATACCTCCTTATTCGCTAAGATTAATTGCATTGAAGGCATTCTTTGTTTTTGGCATCTTTTTTGTCCCAAAGGGGACAAACTTGGATGAATGGGTTATTGTTTAATTGAGATTATTATTTCTTTGGATATTATCTGGATATTTTCTGCTTATGATGAACTATTATTGAAATTGATGTTAGTTGGAACGTTATGTTTAATTAAGGGGGAGTATCCAATTATCTTATTAAGGGGGAGTTCTTATATGTGACAAATAATGCCAAAAAGGGGGAGATTGTTAAGATATTTGTTAAGATATCTTATTAATTATTTTAGGCATTATTTGTAATTGAATATAGTTGGATATATTTGGAATATCATTATAATAAGAAATTTACCTTGCGTGGGATTCTTGAAGACAAGATAGAGTGAATGATAAAATTCTAGAGAAGACAAGATTTATTTGGGATAAAATCACCATGTCTTACTAAAGATAATGTGTAGATGTTTTTTGGTGATTTTAAAGCTATCTTTGGCAACTTATTTTGGTGATTGTAGCTGGATTTTTCATTGATCTGATCCATCTTTAGCAGCTGCATTTTCTCCACTGGTTGAGTGAATTTTCTGGGATGTCCAACTCTTTTTTAATGAAAAACCTCCAGTATATGGGTGTGGTTGCAACTGTATTTTTGTGAGGTTTCGGTGATAAAACATTTGTTCATTTGATGAGTTTTGTGGCTGCTGTGTGTGAGATGCTTTAGTGATTATTTTGAATGTTCACAACAAAATTCTTATTAGACAACTTCCCATGATTTTGGGTTGATGAAGTTACAAATTTAGGGGAGTGTTTTTATCTCGAGTGTTTTCTTTATTTATGTTACTTTAGATTCAATCACTTGAATTGTTTTATTACCATCTTTATTATCAGTCATTGTTGCAAAAATCTTCTGTTGAGGTTAGCAGGAAATGGTCGTGTTATTGAGAGTGAAATACTTTGACGGAGTTTGAGAATGAGTGGATAGTGTCAAAGGGTGAGTGATGTCGACTCAGTAAAGTCTTGTGTAAAACTGTTATTCTTCAGTAAAAGTGATTAAGCTAGGTGAGAGCCTCACAGATGTAGGCAAGGTGTGTCAAACTGCGTTATCTTGATTGTCAATTTGTTTATTGCTTGTTTAATTTTTCTGTTTATGTTTTTCTAGAAAATTAACAGTTGTTGATATAGTTGCTTAATATCAAGCAACCAAAATAACATTTTTGTGAAACTACATCCTTCGAATTGTTCAAAAAGAACTCGAAAATAACATTTTCCAAATTTCCAACTATAAGGAATTACTTTTTCTCTTTATCCCTATCCAAATCTAGCAATTGAGACAGAGACTGCCTTGGAAGTTCAACTGATTGTCCCGTACGGATGTATTAACATAAATGAAATTTCCACATTATTCAACAAGCTTTACTTCTACATATAATTAACATACGTTCAGTTACTCCTTGTATAATTAAACCAAAACTTTAAACAAATACTACTTCAAATATTCTAAAGGCCTGTCTGCATCACTTAAAATGAGATAGGCATCCAAATGGAATTTCCCCCAACCCTCCTCAGCTATCCTCAACTGTTTGACATATATGCACTTGAACTAGTTAATATGCCAATTTTACTCCCATTAGATTTAGAATGATGTATGTCAAAGCTAATAACCAAACTAATACCTTTTAAGAGCAAACTTCCCGTCCTTGTAGCTTTGGTTTTTATCATGTGCAACAACCTACACAAAAAATTGCTTGGCAACTTTTATATGAACTTGTGAAAAAACATATTGCAACACTTGTGCACTAGTAAGTATGCTATGTAAGTACTAATTATAATAAAAATGTCAACAGTTCAAGTACGGGAGAGAAGTCTAGAAGAAACTGACAAGCCAAAGGATTCGTACAATATGACATCAAAACACACATTTTGGTCCCTGAACTTAGATCTCCATTCTATTTTGGTCCCTACAATTTAAATTTTTTTTCAATTTAGTAAATCAAAATCAAGAGCTTTGACCTATTAATTACATTTTAAGGCCATATTGTAAGCTTTTAACAAATATTTTCATTAAGGATATGTTTTTTCAATCTCCGTTGATTGGAATCTGACATAGATTCATAATGCAAATACAATGACTAAGTTGGAAAGTTCTAAAGGCTGAATTTAGAGAGATTAAATTAGATATTTGGCACTTTTGGGACACTGATAGTGCGTCGTAATGCTAGTCAAAATAAAATAACTAAACCTACTACTACAGTAGTGGTGAGCCAAGGTGGATCCCACAGAGAAAGTGTGTAAAGTTATTGAAATGAAATTAATTGGTGTTTAGGTTTAGAGGGGTTTTGGATTTTGGAAATAAGAAAATAAAATGAAACTAAACTAATAAAAACAAATTAAAGAAAACATGCGAAAAATGATAAAAGTGAGGAATTCAGTAGGGACCTGGTTCTTAGGTTCGATCTCGACCTACACCCTAATTAAATATATTTCATTGATTTGTTGTTCTCTAACCTCTCCTAGCAACTATTAATCGTGAGTTAATAATTAACCTAAGTTTTCCCTTAGGTATTGTTTAATCAAGATACAATTGTTAATTAAACCTAACCACTGAATAACCTAGGATATGATATCTATATTTAATTGGGAAGTAGCATTATGAATTAGGAAAACTTATTAATCAAGGCAACAATCATATATGATGCGTCATTTAGCCTAGTTTATGTTATCCCTAATGATTACGAATCATTAGTCGCTACGCATGAATTTCAAAATAACAATATAATTATTATATCACAATTCTGGCAATGGGTTTGCAAATAAACGATTCAATGAACGCATTCAAATCATCTTCTTACAATACCCAAATAATAGACCTAGGATAACATAATCAATTCCTAAAGAGAGTAAGAATAACAAACATAACGAAAAATATGTTTAACCGGGTTAGTCAACATCGATGTCACCTCTGAACCGACGTTGGGACGTCTAGCCCTCTAGGGTCTCTCCTGATTGAGAGCTTTACCCTTTATCTTCATTAAAATCAAGAGCTCCTAAAAATTTTTGCTTTAGCCCTAAGGAAGAACCCTAGCCGAAGACACCCTTTACAACACCTCCCTCTCTTCTCTCCTCTCTGCGCTACTATTCTATCTATTTAGTGATTTAATTATTAGTCCAATTTACTATTCACCCTCCTTAATAACCACACACTTATACTACGTCTGCGTTTCTTTCCTTGGATTGTGCGTTTTGGTGCCTTGGCTTGGATTGCTACTGTGACGTTTAATCTCTTGGTTGTCCCTAGCGTGCGCTACACTTTTGTGTGGGCTGCTGTGCGTTTTGCTGCTGGTGTTTTCTTCATTTGTGCTATCGTTTCACACTGTTGTTTTATTTCTTCTTATTAACGCTTCTTTAATTAAAAACCTGATGCTACCTCATGATGCACTGCATTTTATGCTGATCTGCTCACCAATTAATTCACGATGTTATTTAACTAATGGATTGTTGCATTTTCTTCATATTGTGCATGTGTTTTTGTCTATTTATTTCCACCACATGCAGGTTTCATGCTTCCACCTACTGCACCTTAGCTCCATGGATGTTGCCTTATACATTTTCCATTAATTAACTTATTGTATGGCCATTAAATTACGTAAATTGCATGTAAAATTCCATGCATAATCATACAGCTCACGTTCTTTGCATTTTATGCTTTCATTTTTCTTATCTTCTTTTTTTCATTTAATTTTCTTCTTCTTGCTCCAAGAAAACAAGTGAAAATTAATCTTCAGAAAATGACCTAAATATCATGCTTTCGACTCACTTAAGCTCCATCACTTTCGAATTGTGCCTAAAACCACAAATGAACTAAGGTGAGTATCTTAAGCAATTTTATGTCATTAATCGCTAAGTGTTATAAAATAATAAAATAATCAATTAAGCATATGTCAGAAACAAGCAATTTCCCTTCGTCATTTCATTAAAAGCTCAAAGATGGTTTACATGAACAAGTTTGCGAATACATATTGCCCACTAAAAACCTAAAGCTAATTCCAATTGTAAGAGACACGATGATAATTGTCAACCACAAATTTTTTTTGAAATTAGTGTATATAGTTCTGTTTCTAAATTCATCAAGGCCATAATATCATTAACCATATAACTATAAACAAGATGATGGAAAGCTTACATATCTCCACCTAAAAAGTTGTCCACAATAACAACAAAGTATGTCTTTTATAGTATGCATACCAAAAAGCATCATCCTTTCTTCTCGGGTTCCTACTGAAACATTCACCTTATTGTATAGGAAAAAATTTTACATGCTAGCTTTTAAGGATTCAAAATTGAGTATTGAAATGAAAACAAGGATATCATTTGTATCAACATATCGATATTGAAATATCAAAATGTTTGCTTTTAAATGATGTAAATTAACTACATGCCTAAAAAATTTAGGATAAAACTTTTTAACTAAGAACACTCAAAAGCTAATTTTTATTATGGTAAGGCATTTATATTCAATTTTTTTCTTTTTTCTCATTGAGAGTAAGGAAACCCAAAAATCTTGCAAAATAGCATACTGACATTATAATAAAAAGTTGTATTTTTATTATAATTCAACAAAGCTAGTTAATTGGCTAAAAGTTTCTACTAAGTGTTTTAAGTTGAGCAAGAGTCCAAAATACATAAGTTTGCCTGTTTCTTTTGTACTGTATGTCTTTTTCCTTACAACTAACTCACACCATATCCTAATATCCTAGTGTCAACCCCTTAGCACATGAAGACACTTCACAATTAGCTGGAAACAAACCTTGGGTCAAAGGTTAATTAGATCACATATATGACGGTGACATGCAAAAGCTCCAAGGTAACTTAGTAAGTTAGATTAATCATGGTGCAAGTTTTGTTAAAGTTTTAGACTTTGTAAGAACCAACTTGGTAAGGCTAAGTTCTTGATGGAATAAGGACTTAGCATATGCTTAATTGAATGAAACATAGTTAATGGATTTGATATGAGTAAGTATTGGCTTAGACCAGTGTGCTCTGAAAGTCTTTGTGGTTGAATGACTCATCATCAATGGATAAAGATCGTAGGGAGATCTTAGATAATGTGGCAGATAAGATCACAATGGATAGACATCAGCTCTAAAAGATAAAGACCATATGGGAGGATCGTTTGCAGATAGTAAAGATCTTCGTGGATATGGATTTAGTTATAATGTAGCTAAATCATATTAGATAGAGTCCTATTTAGATGAGGATATCTTCTTATCAGTTAATATGATGTAATCTAATTAGGATAAGATGTGACCTAGCTAGTTGAGTTCAGTTAGTATTTTGAATTGTAACTTGGCCATTAAGCTAGAGGTGCCTATAAATAGCTCATTTGAGCCTTGATCTTCAGAACATAGATTGAGAGAGCATTCCTTTGTATAACTTGAGAGAAGTAATAAAGGTTAGCATTTGTTGTATCTCTTTTATGCTCCTATTGTTGTCTTTGTTAGTTTAGTGCTTTCTCAATAATCTTTGTAAGAGTGTGAGAGCTAAACACTGCGAGGGTCGTGAGGTGATTGAGAACAAGTTAGTTGGTCAATGATTATGTGGAGAAAGGATGAGTCTTACTTAAACAAACCTAAGTGAAAATATTGTGCAAAGGAGTAGGCACACTTGTGGTACAAGTCTAGTGACTAAGAAGACCTTTGTAATAACTAGTATCAGAGCCACACTTTGGTATGACAAGAAATCTGATTGAGCTTGTCAAGGAGAGGAAGATGTAACGTCCTACAATTTACAGCTTAAGATGTTGGAGGAGCAGATCCAACAATTGCAACATCAAATAGCAGATTTGATGAGGGAACAAAAGGACACTAGGTTTAAGATGACGATCTTAAGGCGTGCTGTTGCAATATAGGATGTTGGATGCGTCGAGAGCAATATGGTGAAGGTGCATGAACCTAAGGTTTTCGAGGGTGTGTGAACTTTCTGTGGGATATGGAGTAGTACTTTATGGCTGCTAAGGTACCCGATACTGAAAAGGTCAATGTGATGACTAAGCTTTAGTGGAGAACGAGGACCTCTACTAAAATCAGTGTGGGTAAAACTCCCATCGACACGTGAGAGAAGATGAAGAAGGATTTAAAGGATCAATTCCTTCCGATGAATGCTTTTTGGCTTACGAGGGACACCTTGAAGAAGCTGAAACAAAACATATCGATAAGAGAGTATGTTAAGAAGTTTAACTCACTATTGTTGGACATTGATAATATGTTAGATGAGGACAAATTTTTAACTTTTTTCTGGGTTACAACTATGGGCATAAATGAAGGTGTAAAGGAAAAATGTGAAGGATGTGGTTGCTGCAATTGTAGTTGTTAATGCCTTGGTGGATTTTAGAGTGATGAAGGAAATTAAGGTGGGCTCTTCTTCTTCTTCTAAGGGCAAACGCCTAGCCCAACAGGAGAGGAGTAAAGGGGAAAAGAAGAAAGAATCTAAGAAAGGAGATTTCAAGGGTGAAAGCAAGCAAAATAGTGGCTACAAGAGTAGGGAGACATCTTCCAAAAAGGGAAAATTTACTTGTCACATATGCAGTGATCCATAGTTTGTAAGAAAATGTCCGAGAAATTAGAAACTAAACACCTTGATTGTTGAAGAAGAGGAAGAAGATTCGAAAGTGACAATGAATTATATTACCTTGTTGAATGCAGTTAAAGGCAAACCCAATCCTTTTGACAAACTGATTTATGCGGGAATACAAGTCAATAGGAAGGAGGTAACTGCAATGATGTATACTAGTACGACACACTTTTTCATAAAGGAAATGATCGTGCGCAAGTTAAAGCTTAAGATGTCAAATACCTCGACAAAGATGAAGACCCCAACAGGTAAGGCATAAGTGGTAGTAAGAACTACTTGTTCCAGTGAGCATAGGGAGTTGGCATGTCAAGTTTAATTGGATGGTCATAACATTTAAAGATTTCAAAGGTGATATTGAGGATCAATTTCTTGAGTGTAGCAAAGGCAGTGTTGTATCCAAGTTTGGAAGGTATGATGATCATACATGAACAAAATTCCTTCTATGTTAAGTGTTGTAGATTCAGTAGCGGAATGATGGATAATATAATTATGGTAGCATATGTGTCAGCTATGAGCATCAAAAAAGGGTTAAAGAAAGGTATAAAGACCTATCTCCCTATCATGTAGGATATTGATGATGACCATATGGTGGAAATCCCCAATATGGTTGTAAGCTTATTGAGGGAGTTTTGAGATGTGATGCCAAAAGAGTTGCTAAGACTCTTCTTTCTCGTCGAGAGATCGATCATAGGGTCGAGTTGGCTACTGGAGTAGTCCCACCTGCATGCACAGCATATAGGATGTCCCCGTTAGAGTTAAGGGAGCTTTAAAAACAACTTGGTGAATTGTTAGAGGCAAAGCCCTATATTGTGCCCCGGTGATGTTCTAGAAGAAACAATATAGAATGCTTTGGATGTGCGTGGACTATCGAGCCTTAAATAAGGTAACAATTAAAAATAAGTATCTTGTTCTCTTAGTTCAAGATTTGATGGATAGATTATTGAGGGCTACAATTTTCATGAAGCTTGATCTTCAGAGTGGGTATTGGCAAGTGCGGATAACCAAGGGTGATAAGCAAAACACAATGTGTGTGACTTAGTATAGATGATATGAATTCTTAGTCATGTGGCTCAGATTGAATAATGCCCCTATATCTCGACAACTTCGTGGTGTACAACACTGATATGGCAGAAAATATGGAGCACTTGAGGAAATTGTTTGAGCGGCTGAGGCAACATAAGCTTTATGTGAAGATGGAGAAGTATGAGTTTGCACAGTCGGAGATCAAATTCTTAGGTCACTTGGTGAGCAAAGGTAAGATTAGAATGGATATGAAGAAAGTGAAGGTGATAACTGAATGGCAGATTCCCACAATAGTATAAGAGTTGCGAAGTTTTCTAAGACTGACTAACTACTATAGGCATTTTATAGGGGCACTCAAAGAAAGTGGCATCATTGTTGGACTTGCTGAAGAAAAAGTAAGAATGGTGTTGGTCGGATGCATGTTAGGAGACATCTGAGATACTTAAAGTTGTTATCTTAACCAATCATGTATTGAAGCTGCCTGAGTTTGATCTTTCATTTGAGGTACATATAGATGCATCGGACAAAGTTATTGGAAGAGTCCTAGTATAGGAGGGTGTCCCATAGCATTTGAGAGCCAAAAGCTCACCAATGCAGAGCAATAATACTCAACGTATAAGGAGATGTTTGCAGTGGTGCATTGCTTTGAGATATAGCAAGTATATTTGTTGGGAGTCAAGCTTGTTTGTACCGACAATGTTGACAACACATTTTTCAAGACCTAGAAGAACTTGTCCACCAAGCAAGCTTGCTGATAGGAGTTTTGTATTGAATATGACTTCATGTAAAGCATAAATCTAGGAGAACAACGTGGCAGATGCCTTGAGTTAGAAGGAGGTGTTCATGGCCCTATATGTCATTACTAGGGTGGAGTTTAACTTGTTAGAGCAAATCAAAGTTGCAACTTCATTGGACAACATATATTGTAAGTTAACCTCACAAGTCAAGGAAGGTGTTGCACACAGGTTTTGGCTCAATGATGATGGGCTATTGATAATAAAGAGTAGTTAAGTGTACATGTCTAGTTTCAGTGGCTTACAGAAACAACTATTGAAGGAGGCATATGAATTAAAGTGGGCTGGTTACCTTAAAGTTTAGAGTATGATGACACTCCTAACCTGTTCTTACTATTGACCAAAGATGGAGAACGACATCGAGTTATATGTAAAGACATGCCTTGTGTGTCAGTTGGATAAATTGAAGAGGAATGAGGAAGCCAATTTGCTACAATCCTTATCCATCCCCCAAAAGACCATAGAAGTTAGTCTCGACAGATTTTATTAATGGGTTTCCAAAGGTGGACAACATGACGACAATTATGATGATTATAGATCGATTATCTAAGTATGCAATCTTTATGCCAACATTAGTAATTTGTCCCTCATATGTTACGGTGGAGTTGTTCTATAAGAATGTGGTGAAATATTTTACAGTCCCTGAGGAAATTGTGAGTGATTGAGATGCCAGATTTATGGGTTAATCTTGGTTGTCCCTTTTCAACATGATGGGTTGTGATTTGAAGTTTTCAAAGACAAATCACCTATAGAAGGATGGCCAAACTGAGAAGATCAATGGTCTATTAGAGGAGTACTTAAGGCATAATGTAAGTAGAAGTGAGTGTAACTAGTTGAGTTTACTTGATACTATATAATTTTGATATAACTTGCACATATCTTTTGCTACGAAGAAAAGTCCATTTGAGATAGTCTTGGGACAACAACCTCTAACTCCACTAAAGATCACATAACAAAAGGCAAGTGGCAAGTGTCTTGCAACTTACAAATTCACGATGGAGAAGCAAGAGTTATTAGATATAACGAGAGATAGTCTTCGAAAAGCTTTTCAACACATAAAGAAGCAAGCAGACTTACAAAGGAGACCATTAAAGTTCGATGCGGGAGATAAGGTACTATAGAAACTTACTTCCACATATTTAGAAAAAGATTTCAAGTAAGCTAGTACACTGTGGATTGGTGTCGGAGTATGATGGACTGTTTGAAGTGTTAAGTAAAGTGGAGAATGTGGCATACAGATTAAATTTGCCCGAGAGATTGAAGGTGTTGGACCCCGATTCCGGAGCCCAACGGACTGACACATAGACCTTGACCATATACTTGACTTTGACCTATATTGGTCCGAATGTTATTATTCCTAATTGATAGACGTTAAATTAAATTCATTTTTATTACCATTTGAAGGAAAATATACCTAATTAAAAAAAACTCTCGTGAAAATCCCAAAATCCTAATTTTTCTCTTGAAAAAGTCAAATAAACAGTAACTTCCAAGCATGTCCGTTAAACGGACATGGATTGACAAAAATGCACTATTTCACCCGAATGTGTCCGTT
>JAOQMQ010005298.1:0-10880 GCA_027563845.1 Erythroxylum subrotundum
TTTAAATTTATTTCATAAATTAAAATCAAATTAAAATCACTTTATCATTATCATAGCTGAAGTCCTCCTAGAGAAAGTCGGGACTCCTATCTGGCTTAGCTTTAGAAATTTAATGCACAGTGATGGGAGATAGGACAGAGGAGAGGACGCGTGTTTAAATTTTAACAAAGACGATGTCATTTTCTTATTAGACAGAATAACATAGGATAGTCTTAGACAGACGATCCGCTGGACCTAGGTAATGCACAAAGAAGTACGATAGCTGCTCCTTCCATGCTGCACGTGCTTTAATTTCATTCTTTTTCTCGAGTTGTTTTCATTTCTTTCTTGATTTTTTAAGGAAAATTTGATTTGATTTTTGTTTTTCTGTTATAATTTTTATTTTTATTTCCTTTTATTATCCTTTTATAGTATTTTATTTTTAGTTTTAATCTTTTTTAAAAAGTAAAATTTTATTTAGTTGAATTTTTAATGAAAATTTTAAATATATATATGTTTAGTTGATATTTATAACAAAAATTAAAAAAATCTTTTTTAACTTCATTATTCTTTTTCTATTTTCATTATACTAATCAATGTTAACTCTAAATTTTATTTTAGTTCATTTCTAAACATATAAAATTTTACTTCAAATATGTGTTTGCTCTCTCAGTAGTGATTCTGGTTTGTTTCATTTATTAACAATCATACTTGTACTTAGATTTGCTTAATAAAAAAAGTGAAATTATTTTAATGTTTTATAAATTTCTCGAGACAGTAGCCACTCAAAATCAATCTCATATCTGAGTTCTTCAAATTGATAATAGTGAAGAATTTATTACTCAAAATTTGAAGTAATATTTATACTCACGTGACATTATCCATCAAGCAAGTTGTTCTCATGCACCTCACAAAATGAGGTTTTCGAACACAAAAATCATCATCCTCTTGAAATTGTACGTGCTTCCTTATCTGAAATTCACATGCCTATTAATTATTGGAGTGAAACCATCTTTATAGCAACTTATGTCTTAAATCGGGCCCTTTCTAGTACACTATAATTGCATGCTCTTTTTATTATTCTTCATAAGGTTTTTGAAAAAACAGAGAAGAAAAGTATGCAATTGTATTGTTTTTTTGATGTGTTTCGATGAACTGCTTTACATTGCATTTATACATGTCTTTAGAATCTAAGTTGTTAAGATAACAACAGAAAATGAATTCAAATGAGATACAAGATTATGCTGAGCACAAGTTATATGTAATCTCATAAAGTAGAGAAATTTGCACATGTTTATCATTTGTAATATGGTATGATTAGAGAAAGATTTGCACATGTTTATTAGCCCCCCTCAAGCTCACAGTGAGTGGTCATAGTGAACTTGCCACGGAGTCGTTGAAAAGCATATAAGGATAAAGCCTTGATCATGATATCAGCAATTTGATGACAGGAGGATAGATGCTAAATGGATAGAGCTTTGCTAGTGATCAAATCTTTGACAAAGTGAATATCAATCTCGACATGTTTTGTGCGAGTATGAGTGATTGGATTAGCAGTATGAAATGTGATGCCGAGATTATCACACCAAAGTGTGGGTGTGAGGTGAGAGAAACCAATTTCACCGAGAAGAGACTTAATCCAACAATTTTCAATAGCAGTAAGAGCTATGCTTCAATATTCGGCTTCAGTGCTAGATTTGGCAATAATGGGTTGTTTCTTAGCACTCCAATAGATGAGGTTTGGACCAAGAAAGATACAAAAACTAAATGTGGATTGATGATCATCAGGACACCCTGCCCAATCAACATCACACTAAGCTTGAAAGAAGAGGGAGGTTGGTCGAGTTAAGTGGAGACCAGAAGTGGGTGTGGATCGAATTATTCGTTTAATTGAGGTCCAGTGAATGTCAGTAGGACAGTGAAGGAATTAAGAGACTTTATTGACTGCAAACTGAATGTCAGGACTAGTAAGACAAAGATATTGGAGAGCACCAACAATGCTTCTATACTTAGAAGAATCAGATAGTGCTGTACTATGATTTTTAGAGAGAGGAAGAGTGGGGGTGATTGGTGTAATGGCAGGTTTGGACTGGGAAAGTCTTGTGCAAAGAAGGAGATTGTTGGTGTACTTAGACTGGGTGAGTAATAGTCCTGTAGGTGTGGTTGTGGCTTCTATGCCAAGGAAGTAATGAAGAGTACAGAGATCTTTGATAAAAAAGGCATTGTTAAGTTCATGAATGAGAGTGGTGATGAAAGAGGGTGAAGAGCCGGTAAGGATTATGTCATCAACATAGACTAGAAGAAATGTTGTATGGGAAGAGGTCGAGTGAACAAACAAAAACGTATCAGGTTTGGTAGAAATAAAATTGAGATCAAGGAGCTTTTGAATGAGACGCTGACAACAGATATGATAAGGTTTATGAGGGTTAAGAAAGCCAGGAGGTTGGACCATGAAGACTGGTTCGAGGAGATGTCCGTTAAGGAATGCATTATGGACATCAAGTTGACGGATAGACCAATTTTGAGATAAAGCAATGGTAAGGATGAGGTGGATAGTGGTAGGTTTGACAACATGACTAAAGGTATCAGTGTAGTCTATACCAAGAGCTTGATGATATCCTTTGGTAACTAGACGAGCTTTGTAGTGATCTAAGATACCATCAAGATTTGTTTTTGTGCAAAAAAACCATGTGCATCTAACAATATTAGCATTAGGAGGTGGGGGAACAAGGGTCCGGCTATGATTGCGATGTAGAGTAGTGAACTCATCAAGCATGGCTTGGTGCCAACGTAGAAATTTGTTCGCCTAAGTGAAGGAGGTAGGATCAGGGTCATGCGGGTTTTGTGTAGTGGTAAAATATGTGACATAGTCTAAAAGAACTTGAGAAATACGAGTATTGTCATGTGTGCGAGTGATCAAATGGTGTTGAGGTAATGGGGAAGGAGGTGGTGGAGTTGATGTGATTGTGGATGATAAGGAAAGGGTTTAAACTAGTAGTGGTAGGGAGATTGTAGAGGATGGGGATGTGGAACAGGTCAGTGGGGAGGAAATGGCATAGGGAAAAATATTTTCAAGAAACTAAACATATTGTGAGATGTAAAGTTTAGAGGTCACAAGATCAAGGCAACTATACCTTTTGTATTATGGTGAGACCCGATAAAGACACATTTGGTGGATTTTTATGAGTTTGTCAGTACGAGATGCCCCAAGAAAAGGAAAGCAGGCACAACCAAAGACCCGAAGGTGAGATAGATTAGGTGGTTTGAGAAATAAGATTTCATGAGGAGACTTATGATTGAGGACATGGGTGGGGAATAGATTGATGAGATAGGTAGCGGTAGAGAAAGCTTCAAACAATAAAGATTTGGGTAGGGAGGCATAAAGAAGGAGAGTAAGGTCGGTTTTAATAATGTGACGAAATTTGCGTTCGGCAAGGCCATTTTATTGTAGAGTATGAGGACGTGAAATGCAAAAAGAGATGCCATGTGTGTTGAGATAAGTGGCAAAAGAACCTTTGATGAGTTTAGGAGCTCCATCATATTGAAAAGTTTTAATAATGGTGAAAAAGAGGTTTTCTGTGTGAGTTTTGAAGGTTTGAAATTGAGAAAGTGCTTGATTTTTGTGGGTTAAAGGGAAAATCCAAGTGTAACAAGTGAAGTCGTCAATAAAAATAATAAAACCAGAAAAGGAAGGTGATGGTGACGGACCCTAAATATCACAGTGAATAATCTGTAATGGCATAGTAGTGACACGAGATGGTAAAGAAAAGAAGACGAGTACTTTTCCCTAATAAACAAGAAGTACAATCATTTAATACACGGGAGGACAATTTAAAGGGGAGAGATAATATAGAGAGGAAGGTGGAAAATGGATGACCTAAGCGTTGATGCCATAGAGTGAGTGGAGTAGACGTAGCTTGGAGAGCAACAGGATCGTGAAAGCTCAGGGGAATCTGCATAAGATAAAGATTAGTGCGGATGGATCCCTTGAGTAATGGTATCTTGGTGGTGAGATCCTTCACAATGTAACCAAAAGAGTTAAACTTAATAAGACAAGAGTTATCTTTAACAAACTTGGCCATAGAAAGTAAATTTGCAATAAGATTAGGGACAACAAAAACATTATTGAGGTAAAGAGGACGAGTTGGAGTGGAGAGGGTGAAATTACTAGTGGAGGAAATAGGAGTGTTTGCCCGTTACTGACAATCACTTGATTTGGACCATTGTATGGAGTTTTAGAGTCGATGAGATGACATGAGATGTAGCACCAGTTTCAGGAAGCCAATCAGCAATAGTACTAGGATGAATTTGGTTTTGATTATAGGAATGTTGAATATTGAGAGAAATAAAGGTAGTAGGTAGACTATTAAGGTCAGGTGGGCGATTTTTGGATTCAGAGTATCTGAAACGATAATGAGCTGCTATATGGCCCTATTTCCAACAAATTCGACATTAAGGGGAAGGTTTAAAGGGACTGTGATATCAGAAGTGAGAATTGAATTGGGTTTGATACGGTTGGGCTTGATGCTGGTGGCTATAGGATGTATGTTTGGGCTAGGAGGAAAGCCAGAGAGGTGATCTAATTCATTTGGGCCAAGAGAGTGAATATTGGGCTCGATGTGGTATGGGCAACCTCGTCTGCTTTGGAAACCCCCGTGTCCGCCGCTAGGATGAGAAAAATGATAGCGAGAGAGGGAAGCTGTGTAGGCCGTACGTGTTTGGTGGTATGGACGAGTGGAGAGAGTGAAGGCGTTGTTTATGGACGAGAAGCTTTGCCCGAAGCTCACCGAAGGAGATTCTACTTTCATGTTGCTCAACTGCTGTGATGAACGCTTCGTAATTTGCAGGTAAACCATTTAAAGTAAAAAGAACAAGATCATCATATAAAATATGGTCTCCAATAGCTGCTAATTCATCATCTGTGTGTGAAATGATGTCAAGATAGTCAGTAATGGAATGTTGTCCCTTTTTTTGGGTATGTAGTTTCTGTCAAAGCAAAGAACGCTGAGAACTGGACTGTTGCATGAAGTGGTGCTCCAGGTTTAGCCAAAGGTCACGGGCAGTGGTACATCCGATAGCAAGACGCGCGAAGGAGCTGGACAAGGAGGCGGTGAGATAACAATATACGAGCCTATCAAACTTTTTCCACTTGAGGTATTCTGGAGAGTCATTGTTTAGAGTAGTGTCAGGTGGAAGGATAATCCTATTGACACATCCGAAGAGGTCAGAGGTGATAAGGATAACTTGTATTTGGTTGCACCAAATGAGATAACTGGATGAATCTAATTGTTTAGTTAGGAAATTTGTAATTTGGTTGAAGGGTAGTGTGGGAGAAGTAAGGTTGGCAATTGAAGTGCGATTGTGTTGTGCTAGTTCTGCTACTGTTATATACGGGCTAGGTGTTTGAAGAAAGGACTAAGTGAAGGTTGTGTCTGCAAAAAGAATGTGTCTTGTGTTTATGTTTTGGGCAGGTGTGGTTAAATGTAGACAGAATAGGTATATGTAGCTAAAAGAAATATATAAGCTCTGATACCATAAAAAAGCATAGAAGAAAAGTTTGCAATTGTATTGCTTTTTTGATGTGTTTCGATGAAATGCTTTACACTGTATTTATACATGTCTTTGGAATCTAAGTTGTTAAGATAACAATATAAAATAAATTCAAATGAGATATAAGATTATGCTAAGCACAAATTATACATAATCTCATAAAGTAGATAAATTTGCACATGTTTATCATCTGTAATATGGTAGGATCAGAGAAAGATCTGCACATGTTTATCAGTTTTCATATATGTTGCCCTTGTGCATTTTTGTTAAAACATAATATGCTCGGAAATCAAGCCCTTACATTTATATTTGTTAGTCAAGCTTTGCATAAGAAAAACTATTGATGTTATTGCTAGATTTTGAGAACATGAAAAAGGAATAAAAGGATTTGACAAAAAGAGTTATATTGCTTTAGCTTTTTATTGCTTATAATATTTTTCGTATTACTTAGCGACATATTTTAGCCCTATTTATAGTCGTATGAAATTGGTAGTGACTTTTAAAATATTCTAGATATTTTGTCCTATTATTTATTTTATTTCCAAATTTCTATTATTTTTGGACTTATAATTCATATAAAATATTTCTTCATAATTAATTATACATAATTTTCTAGGCTTTTTAAATTATTTTTTCATGCTTTCCTAGACATTATAGATTTATTTTTTCACAATTTTCTAGACTATTTAGATTAATTTTTAATACTACTCCTTAATCTAAAAAAGTCTAGCACTCCGAGCATTTCTCTCAATTTAATGAACTTTTCTACAAGAGTTGCCTATGAAGATATATGGTAATTGGTCATCGATCTTGCAAAACTTCATCTTGATCTCTCCTTAATCTACAAGCTCTCTAATGATGTGATGCCTTATCTTAATGTACTACCTATGAAATACTGGATTCTTTGTCATTGCAATGATTTATTTATTGTCAAAATAAATCACTATTGGTTCCTCTATGTCTTGTTGTAGATCTTCCAAAACTCTTATGAGAAATATAGCTTCACATGCACCATTTGTTGCAACCATGTGTTCTGCTCCAGCGAAAGATAGTACAACAATCTTTTGTTTTTGATGCTCATGATATTGCTGTAGTGTTGGACCCCGAATATTTTTCGGAATCCAACTCTTGCTTTGATACCACAACTGTAGTACCCCAATTCCGGAGCCCAACATTCGGAGTTGTGAGAACGTGAGCCTATTAACTTGTAGGGTTATTTTAATGAACTCTTATTAGCCGTCATCTCACAAATGTGGCGTGCCCACACCAGCCAATCACCAAAATCACAATTTCACTTCTTCAAAACAATTGTAGCCCTATGTCTCTAGTTTATTTTGAAACAAAAACCATCTCATTTGGAGCTCTACAAATCAAGATATCAACAAAATACCGAAGTATGTTCCTAACCATGTCATGCTCTTCCAACCAATCCCTCATCTTCTTTCCATCAATATTTTTCAACTCAACACCAAAGGCTACAAATTTTTGTGGAAAGATAGATAAATGTGTTAGGAATCTATTAGTTCAAGAATTACTTCATTTGGAGGCCGGATTGTGAAGTTATGGCCAAAAGAATCAAACATGCTCATGTCCTCAATCATGTTGTACATATCTCGGGACAATTGGCATAACTTTCACTATAGATATCGAATTAAGATCATTCTTGGACTATTTGAAAAAGTACTTCTTAAAAAAAGATTTTTTCATTTGGAGGGTCAAAACACACGACCGTGTGAAATCATACGGGCAGACCGTGTATCCCACGGGTCTGACAATTTTTTTGCATCAAGAATACACGGCCAGTGTGAATATACACTGCCTGACCGTGTAACCTTCAGATTTTACAAAAATTTTCACTCTCCAAGACCCCTCCAATAGATCCTAAATCCATTCTAACATCCCCTTTACTCATAATCGCCTCAAATTCACCTCTTTTAGTGCAATATCACTTCATTTACCTTAATTGTTCCGTATATACATCCTTTGCGACATTCTAACTTGTAATGGTCATAACCCTCGACTCCAATATCCAAAAATCACATACTTTATAGCGTTGGAAAGTTAAAAAGATAAACTACAACTTTCATGAAGAAAACTTTGGCTAATTCTACCTATATCAATACAGTTTTTCCTTTGAGTTTAGAACACAATTCTTGCCCCTATGAAAAACTTGAAAATTATCCCAACTTAACTTCCTCTAATGCAACATCATTAATAGCAATTCAACTACCAATTTTTATTTCACTGAACTCTCTAATCTCTACTCATTTGATTCATCACTTGCATCCAATTTTCATCATCCCCAAAATCCTATCTTTCATTTCCATAACCTCCCACTTATAAGAAATAACCATTCATGTTCAAAGTTCGTCAACTCAAGTGAATTACTTGTTCAAGTGTATCTAATTTCAACTCATATCATCCATACACAATTCATATTTCATTAACAACAAAAGATAAGAGTTTTACAAAGCTTTAATGGCATTCCAAGCCACATTACATCATCAATATCAAAATCCAAAAACACAAAATATACATAAGCCAATAGTTTTCGAAATGCGATTAAAGCCTTGTGTTACATGAATTAACTTCAAATACAAATTATGCATAATCAAAGTGATACCTTGTCCCTCTTTCACTCGATCTCTTGCCCAATCACCTAGAGATGGGAAGAAAATGGGGGTGAGCTTAAAAGCTCGTAGGTAACAAGTTTTATAATCGGTAACAAGCAAAAACCATTGAAAACATTCATGATTATAGCAAATTCTCATGAAAATCCATAAATCATATATTTCTCAAATTCTTAACTTGTCAAACCAATTCACAACTCACATAAGTCGAGCATTCATCAAACTTGTCAACACATGTAAACACATAAGCACATCATAACGGTTTGGGTAGATCTATAAACATGACGAACTCCACAATTCCACATAATGGTCCTGTGTAGTCGTAAACTTGATGAAATCCATGTAGGAGCTTCGTGCCACTAGTAGGTAGGCAGAAGAAGCCTTTAACTTAGTCAACGTGCACGTGACATTCTTGAATAGACTACACCAAACCCACATAACATGTAATTATGAATTGAAAGCAGTTTGCCCATATGGTACATTTTTGAAAACTTGATTTCATATACTTGCTATTCTTTCAAAAATCATAACCATCATCATTTCACAATTCCGCAACCAAAATCCTATACCAAGCATAATAGCCCTTTCTCAAATCATTCAAAAACAACAAATACCACAATTATGAAGCAATTAGCAACCATTCCGATATCAACTCAAAATTCATTCACAAAATTCACATACAAAAAAAACATGAATTTTTCGAAAACCTTTTCATTTAGCAATTCACAATTCATCATCAAAATTTTATACACTAAATATGTAGCAATTTCTCAAATAAATCAAAAGCAATAAAAGCAACATTTAATTGAAATCCTTTTATTTTCTTGATTTGGAAAAAGAAACCTTAATGGCTCATTACTTAATTATAAACATGAAACCCACCTTGATTTCCTTGCTTAACTTTGCTCAAATTGCCTCCACTCCCCTTGCTCCTCTTGCCTCTCTTGATTTCCTTTATCAAAGACAAAATTTTCATTCAATAGGTTGATTCTTCACCAAATTAAGAGTTTCTTAGCTTGAATGGAAGCTCTAATCCTCCTCTTCCTTTTTCCCTTCTTGAACAACTTCAAAATCCCTCTTTAAGACTAAGAAAAATCAAAACCTAGCTTAGCTTTCTTTCTCTCCTTTCTTTTCTCTCCAACGACACTCTCTCCCTCTTCTCTCTTCTAATTTTCGTTTTTTTGCTTCTTCCAAATGTAAGGCAAGTCTTCTTTCTCCCTTTTATACCATTAATGATTGTACAATGTCCACTTTGCCCTTCACTTAAAGCCTTATGTCTTTTAAGCTTAAGTGACTTGCCAATTTTGCCTTTAATACCATCTTACTACCTTAATTCAATTTAACCTATGTCATATAATCTTACTCACATTAACATGCTAATTGACTCCACAAAATAGAATAATTAATCTATCAAGACCTCAAAATTTATTTAAATCATGCTTATTCATCAAGAAAAAAATTTCAGGGCCAACATGTAGGGCCATCCAAAAATATGTATTCAGTTGTGCTTTTTTTTTCTCATCTATGCTTACAGTCTAATTGCTGTCTATATAACTTGTCAAATTATTATTTCTTTTTGTCTCATAGGATGCCAAATTTCTTTGTACCTTTGACATGTCTCAATATCCTATAAGTTGCCATAAAATGTGCTTTACTTGGATCACTCATGAATTTGGACACTTATCGCATGCACAATATCTGGTCTCATGTTTGTCAAGTAGATTAGTGAACCAACTATATTTCCGTATGTTGTTGCATCATCTTTCTCTTGTCTATCATTCTTGGACAACTTCTCATTCGTTGTCATAGGTGTGGCAAGTGGTTGATAGCCTTTCATGCAAAAAATTTAAATAGGTCATCCACATATTTTTCTTTCAAGATAAAGAATCGTTCAAGCTCTAGTTTGACTTTCATGTTTAAGAAACGTCTCATGAGTCCAAGTTCACTCATTTAATACTATTGTATCATGGCCCTCTTGAACTCTTCCGTCATCTTTATAATGCTCCTTGTGTAAATAAAGTCATTCATGTATAGGCATATTATTAGGAAATCATGTATTTGGGCTTTTGGTGAAGCCATGCTCTACAAGGTATTTTTCAATCTTGCTTCTAATCTGTATTTTTTGGTCTTATCAAATGAGTGATTTGAATGTGAAATTATTTATGAAGAAATCACCCCTAAAACTTAATACTACAACCTTAAGAAAAGAGTAAAATGATGCTAAAAGAGGATATTATAATACATAAATGAAATTATTAGTAAAATATGATATTGACTCAGATTTATAAAGATCTAATTTCAGAAAAAGGACATCTTATGATTAAACAAAAAAGTAGAAAAAGGAAGCAATGATTGAATATATATATATATCTATATATATATATATATATATATACACACACTGAACCATAACTTGCCGTGGGCCAAAACCATTGTTTAGGATTCCGTACCGAATTTTAAAATTTGGTACCGGATTTAAATACCGGTCGATACCGGCCAATTTCAGTTGTACCGGCAGGTATTCAAAATACCGGTCAAATACCACCTGGTACTGAAAATTTTAAAAAATTGGGGGACTTTTTTGGGAAATTTTCAAAAGTTCCCTCCCTCCCTCCTACCTCTCCTTCCTTCCTTTCTTTTTTTGCAAAGTTTTTAAAATAATAATAAATATTTTATTACTAATAATAATTATAAATTAAATAAAACTTAAAAATAAATTAT
>JAOQMQ010005397.1:0-10872 GCA_027563845.1 Erythroxylum subrotundum
GTACCTAAGTATTATATGTTTGGATATGAAATAGGAAGTGATCCATGACTTATTGAATACTCTTTAGTCATAGTTCCTATAGTTAAAATTCTAAGATGACTTAAAGTAGCGTATGAAAGCGTTTAAAATGAGCATTTGGCGATAGATTGAGAGTGTAAATGATGTTACTATTTGAGAAGACTTCTTTGTGATGAATTCGAGGAAGCGGAAGCAGAGCACTATCATGGCATAGTCCTAATAATCGTGGCTGAGATTAATTAGTTCTATCACAATCGTGGCAGAGTCCTCACAATCATGGGCAGGCACAAAGGGAGAAATGTCGTCTAGAATCAATTGAAATTAAGATATTTTTGGCGTAAGATATTAATTGGTGACTTGTCAAAAATATATCTCTAAATAAGATGTAATGATCTAGACGGAACATGCCAAGGTATTAGAGTAAAGGAATCTGCCTACTGCTCCATTGAACTTTATTATAAAGAATATTTTGATCATGTAAGATATGATGGAAATTGATCCTATTAAGATATTATGAATAGTTGAAAATTGATCTTATTGAGGTATTAAGAATGGTTGAAAAGCAATGATGAATTTAGTTGACGGATAAAGAGTATGTAAAGAGTACAGATTATTGGGAAGAAAAATCTTCTTTTGATGGAAAATTTCATTGAATTATATCATGTAAGTTGAATATTCAATTTTTAGGAATGAATGGCTAGAAAATAAATCAGAAGTGAATATTGGAGTCCCATTTTTTTTAATTGAGACTCAAGCATAAGAAGTTGAATATGCTATAAAGAGTATATGTGTTTTGTTTGATGTGAAGCAGCCCAACTACGTTACTGGGTTTTTAAATTTGAAAATGACACTATTGCTATTGCTAAAGGAACTTAGGTCCACAATGTATTCTATATTTGTATATTCAGAAGGTACAAGTTAGCTTTGACTTCTGTGTTCAATTTTTTTTTTTGAGATTTATGAATATATTGAAATGTGAGGAGAAACTAGTAAGAATGGTTTGATAATCGAATAATTGGAGCCAATCATTCGAGAAAAAGAAGTCAATTGGGAGACTGAAAATAACATGAGATAATATTACCTCATTTGAGGAATTAGTTACTTAAGGAATTACGAGAACTAATTATGGGCACATTGAGTTTTGGCAATGTCTGTTGAGTTAGCAAATTCCCCAGACAATATTATGGTATTGAAGAATAAAGTGTCCCAAATTTGCTTGGATCAATTAGTGACTATGGTCATAGAAGATATTTTGAGTATATTCGAAAAGTGAAGAGAGCATTTTGTACACTTAATGTTAGTCTTACATATCATGAGTGAGAAACAGTTATATGCCAAGTTCAGTAAGTGTAAAGTTTGGCTTGATCAAGTAATAGGTTGAGTCATATAGTATCTAAACATGGCATACTGGGAAACCTAAAGAAAATAGAGCTAAAGAAGAAGTAAGAAACTCCGAGAAATATATATATGGGATCCGGAGGTTTCTAGAATTAGTTGGATATTGGATGCTATCAAAAGTTGTTAAGGGGGCTTTACTGATCTTAACCCTTTGACAAAACTTCTGAGGAAGAATGTGTCATTCAGATGGACCGATAAATGTAAAAAGAGTTTTGGGGAATTAAAACACCGACTAATTACAACACTGGTGTTCACTATTCCATCTGGATTTGGAAGTTATATAGTATATCGTGATGTTTCACATCTGGAAATTAGGATGTATTCCGATTCAGCATAGAAAAGTGATTACATATACATCGAGACAGTTAAGGTCTCATGAGTTAATGATTTGGTGCATGATTTAAAACTTACTGCAATATTAATTGCTTTGAAATTTTAGAGACATAATATATAGGGTGAAACATTTTGGAATTATTCAGATCAAAAAAGTTTACGGAAAATTATTGAGTTAGAAATAATTGAATATGAGACATAGACAATGGATAGAGTTACTTAAATATTATAATTGTACAATTGAGTATTATCTGGTAAAGCTAGTGTTGTATCTGATGCATTGAGTAAAAAATCCTAGAGCAGGGTAGCATAAATTCAGATATCAAGGTTACCCAATCTAGTTCAATTAAAAGGATTGAATGTTGAGTTGAATTTGGGGTAAAATGAAGTATTATTAGTTATATTGAATTTAAGACTAGCTTTGCTTAAAAGGATTAGAAAAGCCTAAGGTAAGGATCTAGAATTTGTGAATCTTATTAAGAAATTGAAAGTGAATCTGAATTCTGAGTTTGAATTAGAAAATGATACCTTGTGATTGAAGTAAAGAGTATGTGTACTCGATGAAGATGATTGAGAAAAGAGATTTTAGATGAAGCACACATAGCAGCCTATGCTATACATCCTAGTAGTAATATGCCGAAACAACATTTAGTGGCCAAGGATGAAGAATGCAAGTTGCTGAATGTGCGATGGAATGTTTGATTTGCTAACAGTCTTAACTGTTGGGGATATGCTTAGAGCTTATATTTTGGAGTTCCTAGGAGTATATGATCGATCTACAATTCTAATTGAATTTGATTATGACAATCGTTATCACAGTGGTATTGGTGTGTCATTGTATGAGTCGTAATACGACAGAAAGAGTCTTCCGCCTTTATATTAGTCTGAAGAGGGCTTAAGGATTGTTGAAAGCCCAGAATTGATTTAAGATACTGTTGATAAGAGAAATTGATCTGTAGCAGAATTTAAGTGACTCAAGAAAGATAAACGAGTTAGGTGGATCAACATCGAAGAGATATGAAATTATTGAGAGAATAGGACCATTGACATATGAGTTAATGTTACTAACAAAGATATCTCAGATTTACAATGTGATATATGAGAGTATGTTTAGGAGATATCGGTATGATCCGAAAAATGTGTTATCGAAACAGGAAGTGAAATTATGAGCAACTAAGAAAAACTTAGTGATCCCACCAGCTATAGTCTTTTGGAAGAAATCAATCTAGTGAATAAGTTACGTTGGAAAAACGGATGAGAATATGAGAAAACAATACCCCCATCAATTTGACAAATTAGATAAGAATTTCGAGTACGAAATTTATAAAAGGGAGGAGAATTGTAACATCCCATTTCCATGCAAAGGGATAGAACCCTAGATTTTTGTAAATGAGAAATGGCAATGAGAGATAAAAAAAATGTGTTTCATACTTATGCATAACAGTAGCATACAGACGCATGTGAATAGATTTTCATACACATTCAATGACTGTTTATGTACTCATTTGACATTTTTCAGGTATAAATAATTTTTAAATAATTATGATGTGAATAGTGAATATTTTGTCTTGAAAATTGATTTGGTGAATTATATTATTGATTTAGAATTTTTGGTGAAAATTTGGGAAAATTATGAAATTATAGGTATTTTTAGACTAGGAAAAATGTCAAATAGTAAAACAATTGATAAATGGTAGTAGAAATAAATGTCAAATGGCAGTAAAAATTATTGATATGTGAGATTAAGATTTAATGACAAGTGTCATTAAAAATTGGGTGACAATTGGATTAAAAATTGGGTGACAAATGGACTAGAGATTAATGGTATTGAGTATCATTAAAACAAGATGTTATTTTGATTTTTAAGTGGTAAGTGTCATGACAAGTGTCATGACACCCACCAAGCAATTGTTACCTTACCTTTAACTCACCCCCACGTTATTCACTTTTGAAAGATCATCTTTTAATTGTCTTTCATTTTCACTACATGCTCTCTTCTTCATTTTCTTCTTCTTCATTCACGATACTCACCCTCACTCTCACAATCCAACTCTCAACGTTGAGCTTTACTCTCATCCTTCACTTTGCTGATCTAAGATCCTTGTTGTTTTCTTCATCTTGTTACAAAAAACCTAATCTATTCCTCCTTGAAGAGTTGAGGATCGTATAAGCTTGGAAAGTTAAGGTTTGTGTAATTTTTAATAAGCTTGGAGTTTTATCAAGTAAATTATACATTAATCTTCATGGGTTGTGTAAATATAAACATATATGATGATAGTTTGAAGGTGAAATGATCATGATAGTGGAGTAGAATGTGTGCAGAAATTTGATGAATGTATGTATAAGTTAATGTTTTGTTTTTGTGTTTATGATCAACCATAGTTTATGAGTTGTTTATTAACGATATTGATCTGAAATTGAGGGGAGAATGAAGAGGAAATGATGTAGAGTTGATGATTTATGCATAAGATGGTTTGAATGTAACATATAGGAGTTGAAAATTTGGAAAATTGAAAGAGAATGACTGGAATATGTTAGTTGTAACGTTTCCAATGGACATGCATATGTATTTTAGCCATATCTTAATTTGTAGCTATATTTTTCATGAAGGAATCGAATTTGAATTTTTTCTTTAAGGGTTTCAAAATTTGTGTGAACTTGGTGTCGTTAGAAACTTAAGACATATGGGAACATTTGTTTAAAAGAATGTATTGCTTAAATACCTCATTTTCTTTGTCAAAATGGCCATGCAAAATTGACCCGAAAATCTGTTTTGAGAAAAGCTGGAATGATGCTTGAATAAGGGATCATCAGGTAGTGCACGATCGTGCATAAGCTCAATCGTGATAAAGAGGAAACATCAGGGAGTTCCATGATCATGCTCAAGCACGATCGTGACAAAAAGGGATCATCAGGTGGTTGCACGATCATACACAAGCACGATCGTGAAAAAAAAGGGATCATCAGGTGGTTGCACGATCATACACAAGCACGATCATGCACTGCTGTCTTGTTACCCTACCTTGGTGTTTTAGACTTAATTGAGTTTTGAAATGAACCTAGATGGTTGCTAAAGTAAGTGGTTAAGTGATTGATCAGTTTAGGATGTTGATTGACTTTAGAATTAAAGAATGGATTGACTTGATATGAATGTATCTCAATTTGAAAGTTATGAGTCGTTAATGATGTAATAGTGTTCTTAGAAATGCTAATATGATTGTAAGGAGATGAGTAATGTGTATCAAGTAAGAATGAATGAGAGTTTGGATATTGTGTGATCATATAATGTTAGAATAAAATTGGTGAATGATTGATTGATGATATTATAATAATCAAGTGTATTGAGCTATGAACCTTAGTGCATGATTGAGTGATGAACTTAGAATAAATTTGTATCATTGAGGTGTAAACCTAAGTTCAAATTAGACATATACGAGTTTTGAAGTGTGGATGATCATGAAATGTGAATAAAGGAAACATACCCGGAATGGTCAAACTAAGCATGCATTATACATGACACATATATATATGTGTACGATTAAATGTTTATGTGATTGTGCAATTAGTAATGTATATGCAATGTATGTATTGCATGATGTGGATACACAGGATAGAACGTTAGCAACCAGACGTTTCTAGATCTTGGAAACAAATGCTAAACTAGAGCGTATTGTGAGTCGACCTAGATGACTTTCTCTTAATTAATTGTTTTATTTAAGCATCAATACTGAATTATTATTGATGTAAATGTGAATGTGTTAATTTCGGACATTAATAGTCTGTGGAGTTTGATAAATGTGTACATATTGGAAGTGCTTCAATGAATGTGAATGAGCAAGGAGTAAGTGATTCTCAACATAACTGTTGAATGCCGGACTTAGGTTCGATGACATGTGAAAGTAAATGTGTAAAGTGAAATAAAGTGACTGATTTATCTTTTGTGATTTGATGCATTTCATTACATGAATGCATGAATAGATAATGACAGTTGTAACCGGAGTAGCCACCGAAAAGTGCTTAAAACTCATAATGTGATTAAGAGCCAAAGGCTTGCTATGTGTAACGAGTCTAGTATCCCCAATGGATACGGGACAATGAGCTTGGTATCTACAATAGATACGGGACAGTTATAGGCACTCGGTCACAACAACGTAATAATCGAAAGTGAGTCTCATGAGCATTGCATATATAAATGATATGTATGTTTAAATGAATGAATTGTACTGTTTGAGTTGTCCTGAATGTGATATATGAAGTAAGTGAATAAAGTGTAATTGATGCCACATGATGAATTAATTAAGTGATATGTTATGTGTGTAGATATTTATCTACAAATTGAATATGAACTGTGAACTATTTGTGTTATGTGATATGAGTGAGCCATCGAGGATAGTCCACTCACTGAGTTTGTAAAACTCACCCAAAACTTGCAACATTGTCTTTCAGGTTTAGGGAATACCCAGTTAGACTAATTGGAGTCTAACCACTGCATTTGGATAAGAGTTAGAGGTCGGAATGAGTTGGCGTCTGCGTATGTTTTCTATTATTTTTAGTATTAAACACTGTATTCCAAAGCATTATTTATTGTGTAAATGAATTTTGCTTGTAATAGCAGTTTGATGAAACACATTTTGTATTTTTATTGGACCCAGATGATCCCTGCAATATATGATGATGTGTTTATGGGTTGTGACATTTATAACTGAGATTGTTATGAGTAAAATGGTTCGAAAGTTCAATTATCAATTTTATGGATATGCGTGAGATATTTCAAAAAATAAAATTTTGAATTGAGTAGGATCAACTGACTGCCCTAGCATGCCATCTCATAGAGTATGTTCTCAAATACCAATGGTTTATTCGGGAATATGCCCTATAAGAGTGGGGTGCTACATTTACAATTTGTAAACCTACCCAAACCTCTCCTCAGCATGTTAATCTAGAAATTGACCCTTCGAGCTTCCCCTTTAATACTCAAGACATCAACAAAATAGGAAAAAAATAGTCTATCTAAATTTACCAATCCAAAAACAAATTCTGACCTTTTAACTTCTTCTTCTTCTGAATTTCAAAACCCAGACTTCATTGAAGCAATTACAATGGAGATAAGGCAGGTTGAAAAGCTTAAACATGAACTAAGAAAAAAAAGAATTGAGTGTTATATGAAACTCATGGAGAAAATCCACCCAAAAAAAATGTAAGGGACCGATAAGCCCTTTAACATCATGATTATGGCCTGTAATACAAAGGGCTCGAATTGCCCCAAAAAGAGCAACTAATGAAAGATTATATAAAAGAGAAAAATTCTTTTTTAATAGGCTTATTGGGAATAGAAATTAAAGAACTAATACTGAATAAAAGTTTATGGTTCTTTGGGGATTAGTTGAGAAAAATTTCTAATCATACTCATTAAAGGTTAGGAGGAATTATACTAGCCTACAAAACAAAAGAAATTTACCTGGTTAATACAAATAGTCATATCAATTTATGTTTGTGGAAGTGTATTTATTTTTCCCAGACCTTGCACTTCAGCGAGACTTTTACTGGTTGGTGTTTTTGTTGTTACTGTGGAAATGTATGTATTTTTATCTCAAGAGAAGATTCAAGTCACCTTTATCTTTATTGCTAATTATGATTTTCAAAGAAATAGACTATGGAAAGATATAGAAAAGTTAGAAAAAAGCTTCAAAGGTTCATAGACTGTATTAGGAGACCAATTGTATCCTTCATCCTTTATGAATTTGAAGGACCAGGAAATAATGTAGGTAGATAAGGAACTCAGGGATTGCCTAAGTAAATTTGGGCTAATGGATCAGACATACAGAGGAAACTTGTTTACATAAACTAATAAATAAGAGGGTCACTTCCATATAAGAAAAAAGCTAGACAGGGGACCACTAAACTAGATTGTATAGATAAATTTCAGAATTTAGTTTCTTGGTTTAACAACCTTGGGATTTCATATCATTCCCTAATAGAGATCAGAATGGATCAACATGTAGGAATTTAATAACCCCATTCAGGTTCTTTAACTTTCTAACTGAATTAGAAGCATATAAGAACTTCACCAATCAAGGTCTAACTATCCAGTTAAGGGATGTGACTTATTCAAACTAGTTTATAGATTGAAGATCACTAAAAATGAACTAAAGAAGTTTTATCAACAAAATGTCTAAAATGATATTGTCAAGAAAGTGGATAAATTCAAAACTAAGCTAAATGATATACATACCTAATTATACAATGATCTAGGGAATTAGGATTTGAGAAAGATAGAGAAAGTAAAGTTGAATTCCTATCTCTCTTTATTGGAAGACTTTAATACCCTCCTAAAGAAAAGAATCAAGAATCAATTGGATGAAAGAGGGGTACTCAAACTTAACATACTTTTATAAATGCATCCAATATAGGAGAAATCTCAAGAAAATCTCAAGAATTCTTGACCCAAAAAGGAACCACTTTTTCTGACCAAAACAAATTAAAAGAGCTAGCTTACACTCATTTAAAAGCTTTCTTAAGTTTTTATTCATCTACCACAAGGTCAATCTCTCAACTTTCAAAGTCCATTTCCCCCTCATCAAGCTATACCTAGAATCATTACTGTTATAACTAACTCTAAAATCAAATATGCTCTTTAGTTTCAACCCTAATAAGTATTTAGGACTAGATGATTTCCGTGTATATTTATTCCAAAGGTCCTAAAAGAATTATTTAATTTAGGATCCCTTTTAAAAAATTTAAACAAGACCTTCTTATGCCTAGTCCCCAAAGTTTCCATCCCTTTTTCTTTTCAAGACTTTAGGCTAATATTCTATTATGATCTCCTTTAAAAATTAGTTCCAATAACCCTTACCTAAAGAATTAAGCCCTTGAAGAAATCTCTAATCAATTTATCAATCTAGTTATATTGTAGGTAGTAATATTGGTGATAATTTATTGGTTGCTCAAGAAATTTTCAAGGAATATCGCATGAACAAATCTATTAAGAGTTGCTCCTTGAAGATAAACTCTAACAAAGCTTTTGATTTACTCAACTAGACATTCTTGCTTCACAGAGTTCAAATTTTTTGGATTTCCCTCTAGGTTAGATAAAGAGATCCTCTATCTCCTTATATTATTTGCTCAAGTAGTAGAGGTTCTCACAAGAATGAAAGATCACATTATAACTCAAAAGAGATACTTTACATATCACTATAAACACTTCCGTTATCACTTTAGATATGTTTTCATAACATCCCACGATTGTCCAATACTCTAATAGGATATTATGAAAACATGTCCAAAGTGGTATTGTTCTTAGGGAGGTTTTGTCAAGACTCATACGTGGACTCCATTGTTTCAAAAGCATTGGAAACATTGGCTTTCCTCTCCAATGCCATGGACCGGATCCCATCACCATTATCATTTCATCTATATCCCTGAATTTGATTAAGAAGTAATTAAGTTTAATTTTTATAATACCATTTGAAAAGAAGTCAAGCATAAATGAGTAATTGGTGATATTAACCGAAGTCTCCTTATCCAAATCGTTCTAACACAAAAAATTCACCACAATATATACAAAGAGTTAATATTAATTTTGTTTATTCTTTATTCTACTCTCTATTCTTGATCCTTACCTTTCAGTTTTACCATCTATTTTTTTAATGTAGGAATTGCTAACCTAATTTATCTTTAACTTTTTAATATAATTTATTCTAATCCAAAAAATGTTAACCTTAATTTTTCCATAAAATTTTGAATGGAAAAATAAATACTATGTAATATTATACTATCAAAATTCAAGGGTTTTTATTTATTATTTTTATTGAAGAGAAGAGGTAAAATAATAAGTCCAAAAAATATTTATGCATAAAATAAAAAATTTGAATAAAAAATTCAAAAGATTAACCTATAGATAAAATAGTTATAATGATGATGATGAAACCATTAACAAAAGGATTATCTTTATATAAAATAGTTGCAATGATAATGATGAAAATACTAACAAAAAGATGATTAACTTTAGTTATCATTTTCTCCCTACCTATTTTTTTATTGCATGTGTTGGTTCAAGGATGATAAATAAGGAATGGTAAATTATGTGTATATGAATTTGAATTCTTTTGCAAATTAATGAAGGACTTATTTAAATTAAATAATGAATGTATCAAGTAATCAAATGACAATCACATTGACTATAAATATAATAAAAAGATAACAGTAAAAGAGTACAAACATATATTTAAAGTAGTTTAGTTAAACAACTCTTGATCTACATTCATTCTTTACGATCTACCAGGGAATCTATCTCTTTTTGTTCAAAGGGTAAAGAGGAACAATTATACATCCATTTTATTATTGAGTGAAAATAAACTCTTATATGTCTTCCTTTCTAAGGATAAAAATGAATCATTTACACATCTTCTTTGTCATGAATGAAGAGGAACCTTATATAACTTAACTGCTCTCTTGTTGATCATAATAACTCAATTATTATTCAAGAATGCATTTTTATTATACAAGGTACTAAAGGCTCATATCATGCTATATATTATTATAACATATTAACCATCTTTTTTATTGTTAGAGACAACATATTCAAAAGTATTTAATCTTTTAAGATTTTTTTTAATTTAGCATCAAACTTTTTAAAATTTTCAATTCAGTGACAAATCTTTTAAAATCTGTATAAATCAAGTCAAAAAGTTATTTTTGATAATGTGACGTATATATAAAATGTCAAGTGGATCTCTATCTATTAGCCAAATCAGAAAAAATTAATATTTTGACCTGAATTATTAAGGTTTTAAAAGGGTAGTCATTCAATTGAAAATTTTAAAAGTTTTGGCACTAAACTGAAAAAAATCCCAAAAGGCTGAGCACTTTGTCATTCATTATCCCTTTATCTTTATTATTATACAATAAACTAAAAATTTAATAAAACACTGAGTTTACTATCATTTTAAATAGATTAATTTATTAATAATAATTAATAAAATAAGATAAATTAATATATTGTTAGTTATTAATAAAATAAGTTTATATGTCACATAAAATTTTATTCATATTTTAATATAAATAATGAAATATTAAAATGATAATTAATAAAATAATAAGAATTCTTATAATTTTATTTATTAA
>JAOQMQ010005423.1:0-10869 GCA_027563845.1 Erythroxylum subrotundum
TGGGTGAGCCATCGATGATGGTCACTCACTGAGTTCGCAAAACTCACCCAAAATTTGCAAATATTTTTCAAGACTCAGAAGAATACCCCGTTAGTCCAACAGGAGTATACCTACAGCTTCCAAGTGAAAGATAGAGGTCGGGATCAGTTCGCGTCTGCATTACATGTCCTTAATTTTGTACTGAATTTTATATTCCGCACTTTTGTATAAATTTATATTTTGAAATGACTAAAGTGTTGGTATTTGTGAAAGGGCCCAATTGGCCATACGGGAATTTTATAAATTGCATTGTATGTTTGAAAAGGGCTTATGCCCTATTTGATTATCGACTTCCGCATACATTGTTTTGTGATCCAAAAAAAAGTATAAAGATTTCTGAGTGATTGAGTGTTTAGCACGCCACCCTCGCAGGGCACGGACTCAGATATCACCATCGATGTCAGGTTCGGGTCATTGCGGGAGTGGGGTGCTACAGTACGTGTAGCTTTTGTAATGAAAAGAATTGATGTTTAGGATATAAGGGGGTTTGGTTGGATGTAATTAAGAAAATAAAGTAAAAATAAATCAATGAAAGTAAATTAAATCAAATAACTGAAGATTGAAAAAATTGACGAATGCATTTAGAATTGGATTCTCAGTTTAGTTTCAGCCTACTCACAAATAAACATACTTTTCTTCTTGTTTACATGCCTTTCTTAAAAACTATTAATCGTAGGTTAACAATAATCTCTATTAACCTCATTTTTCCCTTAGTTCGTGTTTAATCAAAATAAGTTCTTTGACTAAACCTAGCTATCAAACAACATAGAATAAGCTCTCTAAATTTAGTAGGACAGTCACATTACAAACTAGGAAAATAGATTAATCTAGGCAACAGCCATATAAGCTCAGAAGATTTAAGCTATGTTATGATATCCCTAATGATTCATCACCATCATTATACCACAAATGAATTGAAAATACAACTGTTAGTATTGTGTTCCATATTATGGCAATGGGTTTATACATAAATAATCTAGTGAGAATGAGAATATTAATCCTTCATACATGAATACACAAAACATTAAGCTAATACACAATGAAAAGATATTCAGATGTATATTCGACTTCGATTTCCCTTATGAACTAGAAGGAAGAAGACTAACCCTCTATAGATCTCAAAAAAGTTAGTGTTTTGCCTCCTTTCATATTTCAAAAACAATTTATACCTTCTTTGGCCACTCTCATGTCTATTTATATGAAATTATGCATGGTCATGCAAGTCCAAAAAATGCTACATTTGAAATTATGCACGGTCGTGCAAGTGGATACACGACCCTGCATCTTGCAGTTCATATTGAATCCTTTATTTTCTTGCATTTTCTCATCCCGTCTTCACTCTAATCCATCTCCTTCTTATTCCACGAGGACAAATGAGTTTGAACATCTAGAGGATGGCTCAAAGAATGTACCTTTAACTCATTTTTAGCTCTTGTTCTTCCAGCTTGTACCTAAAACCAAATGTGAACTAAAATGAGTATCTTAAGCATTTCATAATATTAACCGCTAAGTATTAAGTAGTGAATATATAAACAATCAAGCACGTTTCACTTAATGTCTCCAATAACACTAATTTCAAATTCCATTCCAGATGTAGAAGAGCATCGCTTACTCACCTTTGTTTTGTAGATGACTTGGTTTTATTCTCTAAAGCTCATCTATGATCTATTAAAAATTTGATGGAAACTCTCAAGCTATTTACTCTTCAAGTCTCAAAGTGAATCTTAATAAAAGTCAGTTTATCTTATCTTCATATGCGGAATTTCTATGACTAATATTTCCAACCTAACTGGAATGAATAGGAAAAACCCTCCATTGCAATATCTAGGCCTTTTTATTATAACCAAAAGGTTAACATTTAATGAATGCCTTCCTTTAATTGAGATAGTTTGTAAGAGAATCAGCAAATGGACTAACAAGTTTCTATTTTTTGGAGGAAGAGTCTAATAAATCAAATATATCATTTACTATATGCATAATTATTGGAACTTTTATTATCCCATTTCTAGAAAGTTTGTAAAATCTATTAGGAAAATAATGAGAAAATTTCTTTATGGTAAAACAAATGGGAATTTTGGTCATCCTAAAGTTAAATGAGTGGAAGCGTGTAAACCTAAAGAAAAAAAGGAATGGGAATCATATCTATTAAGGTTTCCAGTAAACTCTTAATTTTAAAAAGGCTTTGGAGATTGCTTCAAGAAAAAAATTCCCTCTAGATGAAATGGTAACACAACTACTTTTTGAAAGGGAATATTTTATGGACTCTACCTACAAGATCAACATTCTCTTTGTTTTTAAATCAATTACTAAATAATAGGGAAGAGATGGAAAATAAAGTAAGTTATAAAAATTAGCAATAGCAACTTAACTTTCTCATGAAATGACAACTAGATAGCTATGGTCCTTTTTCTCAAATCCCATATGCAGTAATAGCTCTCTCAAAGGAAACAGACAAGTTGAAGGTCGCTACCCTAATTAACCACAATCATTAGGTGCAATTTTTAGAAGTAGTACATCATCTAAAGCCCTTATATTCACCTGATACTAATCTTAAGGATTGTTAACTATGGTTTAGTTTGCCTATTGACAAATTTATAGGCAAGGCTTACAAAAAGAAGATTCATCATAATGATCAAGAGGTATCCTAGCATAGATTAATCTAGAATAATATCCTAATACCCAACGCAACTTTCCTACTTTGGCCAATTATAAAGGATAAAATTACTATGATAGATAAATTGCAATCTATGAATCTGAATGGGAACTGTATCCTATTAAAAAAGGATAATGAATCGAGGGATCACCTATTTTCTGACTGTCCTTTCTCTAACTCTATTTGTTGTAAAGTCAGAGAGCATTACTTATGGAATGAGAACTCTAACTCCATTCTGGGGTTTATTAACTGGTTAATTATTTCACAATTCTAAAATCCACTTTGAAAAAAGCATGTGTTGGTCATAGCCATAACTACTTTAGATTTATGAAAAGATAGGAATCTTAGAAGGTTCCAAAATAAGGAACATTTTAAGCATACAATCATGTAATTCATACTATAGAGCACAAATGAATAATCAACATATTGGGAAATAACGCAAAGCTACAAAAACGAATAGTAGAATTATGTACTTACCTTATATAATAGATCCCATAAGATACAAAACACTCTTTAATGTTTGAGCGAACTTTAAGTAGTTACAAGAGTTGATAGAAGTCGAATGAAGATTCAAATAGTGTAACAAATAGTCAAAGACAGAGAATATGGTCACTCTTACCTAATGGTGATCAAATAATAGAAACAAAGTGGTGCAATAGCAAAAGAACCCTCTAGAAGAGAAATTGGATTTTTATAATCCCTAATTTGGTAAAGTATAGAGGCTTTGACTTTACATAAAAGGAGTATTTTATCTTTTTGTAAAATGATAGATAGAAGTGAGTTTTAAAACCATGCGCATCACTGTTTTTACTTAGTTAAGGGGATGTTTTCATTCTTAACCCTCCAAACACATATGCTTGGTCTTTATGTTATGGTTTCCTATACTCCTATTCTTTTGATTAATCAAAATTTTTAATTTTCAAAAAAGAGTTATACAAAATGATATAGAATCATGTTTGAGGTCATGTTCACATATAAATCTTCTCTAGTATTAGCTTAAATTAAGCTAACTAATACTCAACCTTCAACCTATCTTGATTCTATTTATGAAGACACTTCTCTTACTACCCCATTGAGAGCATCTTAAAGCCTTTTCTTCCTTGTTCATGTAATTTGTCTATTTAAAAAACTCAAAGGATCAATAGAAAGTTGATTCTTATTAATTACCTTTGAAAAAGCAAAGAAAAAACTCTCACCATTGTATTAATCACTAAAGATATTTGCTTAACTGAAATGTGACAATCCTTAAATATTAAAATATAAAGTTAGGATTTCTAAACGTAAATAAAACTAAGGTTTTTATTGGACATAATTTAGGTTACGACTTCATTGAATACGATCACTTTAAGATCATTAGGCACAATCTACATTCACACCTACATCTAAAGACTACATAATCCTTTATATCTCTAAGGAGTTAGGCATGATTTAAACATGTATATAGATGGGTACCATGGATCTCACTATAATTTTACAAATCAGTACATGATTTTGGCCATGCCTATAGCTAAAAACAATATATTTGTCTATAACATTTAAAATAGAAACAGTTTGGGATATACTTGTGTTAAATATTATGTCTTACCACTGAGTTGTCTAAAAAGTTATATAGATTAATACACAGTTTTGTTGAAGGTTGTGTTCACATTCAAATCTTCTCTAATTAAGCTAACCAATGCCCATCCATCAATTTGGCTTGATTCCACATATGTGGCCACTCCTCTCACCACCCTATTGAGAGCATCTTAAAGCCTTTTTCTTCCTTATTTCCATAATTAGTCTATTTAATAAAACAAAAGGGTCAAAGGCAACTTTATTCCCCTGAATTGTCTTGGCATAGAAGGATGCACTTTAATAAGTGAAGCCAATTTCATTCCTACCATCATATTTCTTTTAGGCTTTAAATATGCTATTCAAATTTCATTTAACAAAGTGAAATTAGAAAAAGAATTTTACTAATCTTTTTCTTCACTTCCTTAATTTCATGTAATTAATCACCCAATTTATCATTCATAACAACTATGCTCTTAGATTTGATCATGTTATCTGTATCATATTTTTTCTTTTCAACTTTGTGTACATATAAGAATTATGAACCTCTTTATAATTGGAAGATGATTTTTCCTTTTCAACATCATCATTTCAAGGAACTCAACAAGTTCTTTATAAGATAAATAATCATAACCGTTATCATTAAGAGAATTAAAATTAAAGTATAAGTTATCATTATTTGTCATAAAGAACATATGAGACACATCATTATTTGATTCTCTACTTTTTGAATCATTTTTATCATCCTATGCAATCTTTAGTATTTTCTTCTTCCTTTGGTCTTTCTCTTTCCTTTTATCTATTCTTGATTATCATCTGGATTCTCATCAATCTCATTATAATTAATCTTAACATTATTAACAAAAATGTGATTATGAAAACCATTAACTTATGTAAGATCAGAAAAATATTCGTAAAAAATATATTCGTTACTCTCTCTTTACCCTTCATCCTAATTGATGGAGTGTCTAGTTACTGATGCTTGTTTGTCTCCTGTTCTTATTCCTCTCTCTTGGATAACTCTACTGGTCCTTATCACTTTCTTCTAAGGTATTAGTCTTTAGTTTTTGTCAGAGATGTTTAGCTCTTAAGTTGAGTTAGACTGAAGGCTAGTATATTCATTTTACCCTCACATATATTTATTGTCTTTCCCTTTTTATTGTTAATAGAATAATTTTTTCAATTTTTCATAATATTTGCTTTTATCTTTTTCCTTCTCCTTCTAATCCTACACCTAACATATAAAGTTCTCTAAAATTTGAGATTTTCCCTTCCTTACCCCTCACTTCACCTTTTAATACCTCATCTCTTCCTCCCAACTTTGAAACCTCAACTTCCTCACTTCTCACTGTCTTATAGAAGCTTAGGGCCAATCTCCTTAGCCACTAACTCCATGCCTCCTTACTTTTTTTTCTTACAAGTTCAAAACTTTATCCTTCCTTTTCAGTTAGGCTCTATCCTCAATTCTTTCTTCTCTTAAGGAATTTCCAACAATGGCTACTTAAAAGCTTGTAATAGGTGATCCTCTTAGGCTCCATTATTGCCCTCCTACAACCATAGGTTGAGCTATAAAGGTGTGGATCCTCCTATTGAAGCCCTCTATAAAAAAGCAAAATATTAAGTTGCTACTTTAGTGGGTTACTTCTTGGGGAAAAAATTGGCTTTTCCGTTGGTACACTCCTAGGTGTTGAAGAAGTAGAAGCAATGTGGACTTGAAGAGGTTATCTCAAATGAGCAAAAATTGTTCCTATTCACTTTTTCTTTAATAGAAGTAACTTAAAAGTTCCTAGAAAGTGGACCCTAGCATCTAGTGAGTAGCTCCCTTTTTTCCCAATTCAAAATCCTAATCCAAAATTGGAAAACCTTAAGGAGAACCAGATCCTCTTGCAGTCATCTAGTAACTTATTTGGGTATATTTATTTCCATGAATAAGAATTTAGCTATAAGAAGAAGGGTATGATCTGCTAGAATTCATATTATAATGGAAATGAAAAGAGAACTACCAAATGTCCTCCCTATATTTAAACTTGGAGAAGATTTATCTATGATTAAGGATATGGTCAAAGTTTCATATCCATGGAAACCTTTGAATGCTCAGCAAAAGAAAATTTGGAGATCTACAGGCAAAATATTCACTTATAAAAATTGTTTCGAATAGAAGGAGGATGTACTAGAAATGGTAGACATGAATACTTCAACTTCCTCTTATATTAAGACTACTAACTCGAAGGAAGTTAAGGAGAACACTCCTTTAACACCTCTCTGTTCACCTAAACTCTATAATAAGACTAAGGAGGTCTAGGGATGTATAAGATCGATCATTGATCCCTCTAAAATCAAGGCTAACCCTAGCTCTTTTAATAAGCAAATAGGGGCACCTTTAGGAAATGTAGAAACTAAAATTACCCCTAGCTATCTAGACATAGAAGTTAAGTTGTTAACAGAAAGGCTCCTTGTCTAGCGAATTCATTACTATTACTATAAAGAGGTCAGGTAAGAAGAAGAGTGGTTTGAAGAACCTATCACTTCATAATGTCTTTTGACTCATACAATGTAAGGGGCTTAAGTAGCCCTAAAAAATAACAAGATTTTAGGGATTTTCTATATGAAACAAGGTTGATGTTTATCAATGTTTTGGAGACAAAAATTAGAGCAAAAAGGCTTAAGAGCTTAAACATGAGTAACAAATAGTCGATATTGTCTGAAAGCATCAACAAAATCATTATAGAAGAATTATTTTGGCTGTAGACCCTAATTAAGTGGATCTTTGGCTAATCCTAACTATAAACCAATTGATCTATGTGTAAGTTACCTTACTATTAGAAAAAGCTTCTTATATCTCTAATTTATGGTTCTAAGCTAGTTTTTCAAAGAAGAAGGTTGTGTAATGACCTTAAGAACATATATTCGTCATCCATATGTCTTTAGATGATCCTAGGGGATTTCAATAGCACCATCAATTTATAGTAAGCTGAAGGTAACATTAATCCATATAGCTATAATGGTGATCTAAAGGAATGTATCTCGAAGATCAAGGTAACTGATTTAAAATGTGAGGGGAATCTATACACTTGGTATAATAAACAACAAAGAGAGTGTAATATTAGGAAGAAATTAGACAAAGCATTGGTTTATGAGGAGTGGTGCTAAGCTTTTCCCCAAAGTTATGCGATGTTTGGTAATCCCATATTCTTGAATCATAATGCTATCATAGTATATAACTTAAATCTCTAAATAGTTTCATCATGCTTCATTTCATTTTAATAACTACTCAGTGCAAGTATAAGGGTTTGAGAAGGAAGTAAGGAAGGAAATTACTCATTAAGTTAAAGGATTAAAATTTTTTATTGATGTGAGGAAATTAGAGATGGTAAAGAAGGAGCTTAAAATTGTCAACTTTATAAAATATAAAGACAATAGAAGAATGTGGTTAAGTCAAAATATAAGTTGTCTTAAATCCAAGATCAGCTCATTAACAACCATAAAAAAGTCAATCTACTTAATAAAGAAAAAGAAAGCATTATCTGACTATTATAAAGCTTTGAAAATTCACGATTAAATTTTATATCAACAGCAAGAATACATTAGTTGAAGGAGAGGGATAAGAACTCTAAGATTTTTCCATAGAACAATCAAGACAAGGAAGAAACTCAATAGAATAACCTCTCTCCAGAGGCTAAATAGGGGAAGGGACGACTCACATGAGGAGATTAGTAATTAAGTGTTTAATTTCTTTACTAACAACCTGTTAACTCTTGTTACCATCACATCTTTACCTTATCTTCTAAAAGGATTCGTTACTCACCATTTTTCAACTATTGAGATTGATAGATAAGTAATTATATCTCAAATGAGGAGACTGAGAATGATCTACTTCAACTTAATCCAAGTAAGGCTCCAAATCTTGATGGATTGAATGCCCTATATTAGTAGAAGTCCCGTCCTTAGATCAAAGAAGCAATCAAAGAACCAATACTAGAATTCTTTCAAAAAAACTTTAGGTAAGTTAATAGAAAATTCATCACCCTTATCCTAAAACTCCTAATCCTTCTTCCATTATGGACTTTAGAACTATCTCATGTTACAACACCGTGTACAAGCTAATTTATAAGATCCTTTCTATAAGATTGAAAGCTATGATAAATAGGATTATCACTGGTACTTAAGGAGCATTTGTGTATAACAGATTGATAGGTGACTACATTCTTCTTGCTTAAGAGTTATTCAAATCATATGGTAAGAAGAAATCCTTGGTATTTGTACAATAAAAGTGGATTTTTATAGAGTTTTTAAGTCTATTGGCTGATCTTTCTTTTTTGCATATGCTAAAAGCTTTTAGGTTCCCAAAACTTTCATCAGATGGATTCAACAATGTATAACCACTACATCCTTTGATATCCTTATAAATAGACAAAAAGTTTCTCTAGTGGTTAGGTGCTAAATTCATCTTATACATGGATTCCTTATTAAAGCTTATTGAACATAATATTAGCAATGATCCTAAAGCATTACGAGTGAGGTGGATTCACATTTACTTATTGAAAGGAAAAAGCTTTCGGGAAGTTAAGAGTTCACCAAATACCTTAAGGTTTATGAAATAGCTACCAAGTTTGAGGGAACACCTACATACCAATATTCAATGAGATAGGGAATAATGAGCTAACATCATCTTGTTTCGATAATTAGATACCTCATTTACCAATCATCAGCTTATTGGCTCCTTCTTGCACCTATATCTCTATACCACTAGGGTTAGTAGCATCATCAATAATGGGAAAACGAGGAATGGCATAGGAAGTCACTTTAAATGCTAGGTGTATCAAGTATATTAGAACTTCCGGATGCTAATTTAGTAAACCTATATATCTAGAAAAACTAAGGATGGCGAAGGGCTAAGTCGAGTTGGGGGCTTAAAAATTTTGGCCTTAGCCCTGGCCCAAGACACACAGTATGAGCAGATCGAAGCCTAATTGAGTCTAAGCTAACCTAAACTTTTTCTTTTTTAATTTAAATTTTAAAAATGACATTGTTTTTTTTTTAGTTTCAAGCTTTCAATCAAGTAGCTTAAGATTCCCTCTCCTAAAGCCTGAATTATTTTTGGAAAAAGTCTGAGTCGGACTCAAAGTTTGGTCAGATCGAGTCGGGCTCGTTAACTTCAGGTTGGGCCAAGCCTGGGCTATTTTTTCATGCTTAGAAAACACCACCCCTAGGCAAATTGACCTTATAATCTTGTAAGAATTTATTCAAACCATAAATTCCTAAATAGAATTGGGCTGTTATAATATGGGAAAATAAACTATTGTCGAAGATCTCCATTATCTTGTAGTTAATTGTTAAGAAAATATTGTCAAACTTCATTTCCTTCATCTTTCTAACAAATGCATCCTTTGTAAAGAGGACCTCAAATCGCATAACCACATGTTCTTCTTTTATCACTTTTTCTGTGTAATTTGGAAATTTATATGTGTAGCGCCCCCTTACCTAGGGATACGCACCGGGGCACCTGAAGGTCATTCTGGCACATACCCGAGGATAAGGGTACGCTATGTTCGATCACTACACTCACTTGACATGGCATAGTATTATAATCACTTGTAAAGCATCATAAGAAATCAACATTTTTTTTCACTCCATTTCATAACCACCGAATGTTCTACATTGTGTCTTTCAATAAGTTCTATATATACATTCAAAAAATCAATTACAGGAGTACGACATGAAAGAGGAAAATACATCAAATCTATCTAAGCCCCCCAAAAATTCCAGTTGACCGACCCTTGAGCCATGACTTCTCTTGCCAAAACACAATCTACAAGGCAGTAGAGCCCCTTAGTAGCTAGAGTCGTCTCTCGGTCCTGAAAAGACAATGTTGCAATTTTTATGAGTTTTGTGAACTCAATGAGTGAACCATCATTGATGAATTCACCAGATCTTATACACATATCACATTTTGCATAATTACTCATTTTAAGCATACATTTATTGTTCAGATACTCACATATCACGGCATGTCACATAGTCATTCAATATCACCTTGCAAACCATTCATGATCTTCAATCTTATAATATCATATGCATGAGACTCGTGTTCATTCTTATTATTATGACTGAGTGCCAGTCCTTACACAAATACTGGCCCATAGGGCTCAATCAAAACAGAGTTCACGGAGCATAGCTTTACGTGCAAATTCAGAATTCATGGAGCATAGCTCTACGTGTAGAATTAGAGTTCACGGAGCAAAGCTCTACGTGGAAGCGCTTCAAATTGGCTACTGAAGTCACAACGCCTTTATCTGAGCATGCACTTTATGAAATGCATCACATACTGATCATGTCATATCACATATGATGTTAAATCAGAAACTCACATTTATCGGACCTGAGTCCAGCATTCAACTTTCGTGAGAATACACATAACATACAAAATTTCACAACGGATTGAAACACTTCCAATATGTTAGCCCCGAAATTTTTTTTTTGTTTTTTTAGTTAATTAAGCACGATTAGGTTAATCAAGCATGATTAGGGTAATTGAGCATGTTTATGTAGATTAAGCATGAGTAGATGGAATTAAGCATGATAACTTAAACTAAGTTAGGTATCATGATTTATTGAATTAAATGAAA
>JAOQMQ010005443.1:0-10865 GCA_027563845.1 Erythroxylum subrotundum
ATCTGATAGCTAATTACGGCCCTATTTCTCGAAGGAAACTATTCAACCAGCAGGAAAAAGGAAAACTGCTATCACATAATAACTATGAGTACCGGTCATATGCACGAGAGGGCCTCAGATGGTACCGAAATGTTTGATCTTGGTATAGGGCGAGGAGTATATTTCACTAACCTGAACTGAGCAATTTCTCTCAGCGGTCCACCAATTCCACATCCGACATCCAACACCTGCATAATATTAATAAATGCAAGCGAAATCAATGGATGAAATCATTTGAATAAGACAGGTCCTATTTTGCCGGTTTATCTAACGTTCTATGAAGCAGCCAACCTTTTGTCCAGGTTTAAGGCCAAGTTGTAAAGCAATAAAGTGTTCATGTCGTTTCATACTCTCTTGGAAGGACTCGCCTTTGAATCTGCAAGAACAAAATGAATCCCATAAATCTGATTTAACTGCAACCTGTAAAACAAACATGCTCTATCACTTATGAAAGAAATGTAAAAGACATTTTTAGTACCTGTTAGCAAAGTGGAAAGACTCACCCCAGCCAAACTCATAAAAGCTAGTTACAAGATCATAGTATTTATTCACCTGAAATTCACATGAAGGATAATTACCCACTGGGCTGTGCTGCTTTGCCTGACAAACAATCAAGCCGTCTTGAAAAGAAAAACAGTAGATCATTCCCACGTAAAACTGGGTGATTAGAAGTTTTTTTTTCCGTAAGAAAATAAAAACATTACGTTAAACTGGGTGATACAAGCAATAGAATCATATTGGGCGAAAGATCATTCCAAATTATGAAGCAATATCCTCAAGAAGCAAATAGAGAGGTCATTATAAACGTAAACCAAACATAAAATGAATCTCTGTACATCTTAATTTGTCGGGCGTTGTATTTTGAAAAGGAAAAATAAAATAAGTAAAATGAACACAAAATATTTAACGTGGATTACTCTTAATTCTGGGCTACGTCTACGGACAAAACTTAGAATAATTCTTCAACTATTACAAATAGTAGGTATATAGAGATAAAACCAAAATAGTGGTTCACAAAGTGTTTTCCGACCTAAAAATACTAACCTCACTATTTTGTCACCACCAACCTTTTAGGAAAATATTTCCTAACATTAGAGCGTTCCTTTGCTCTGGTTTTCTTCTATGTTTTTATTGTGTGTTTCTATGAAGTAGGCATTCCGAGTGAGACAGCTGCAAATGCAACTGTCTTCCTTCTACTTTCAACTAATGCGGAATGCGGCACCGATTTCGGTGCCACAATTGTTGAACATGGTGTCCCTCCTTGTGAAGGACCCACATTCAACAAATCTCCCCCTCCTGATTACATGGAGGGCTCTATCATGCCTGCTACTGATCGACAGTACTCGAACTTGCTTTTTGGTAAAATCTTGGTTAACATGTCTAATTCATTTTCATCAGTATGGATATTTTCTAATTGTAATTGTTTCGTCTCCATCACATCTTTGATCCAGTGATATCTAACATCAATATGTTTTGATCGTGAGTGAAAAGAGGCATTCTTACCAGGGTGAATAACGCTCTGACTATCACAAAACAGTTGATACTGTTCTTGCTTGATACCAAGTTCATTAAAGAACTTCTTCATCCATAGCAACTCCTTACAGGCTTCCGTTGTTGCAATAAACTCCGCTTCAGTTGTAGAAAGTGCAACATACTTCTGTAACTTTGACTGCCATGCTACAGTTTCTCCTGCAAAAGTAATCAAGTAACCTGATGTAGACTTTCTCGAGTCAACATCTCCAGCCATATCTGCATCTATGTAATTAGCTAACACAGGTTCTGCTCTTCCAAAACATAAGTATATTTTGGATGACCTTCGAAGATACCTGAGAATTCACTTGACAGCAGCCCAATGTTCCTTTCTAGGATTTGAAAGGAAACAACTCACAATTCCAACTACGTGAGCAATATCTGACCATGTACAAACCATGACATATATCAAACTTCTAATTGTTGAAGCATATGAAATTCTAGACATTTCTTCCTTCTCTTTACTTGTAGAAGGGCACTCTCTGGAACTTAATTTAAAGTGATTAGCAAGAGGACAACTAACTAATTTAGCTTTGTCTAGTTTGAATCTTTGAAGTACTTTATCAATGTACTTCTCTTATAACAACCATAATTTCTTGGCCCTTCTATCTTTAATAACCTGCATGCCAAGAATCTGCTTTGCTGATCCCAAGTCTTTCATGGCAAAAGACTTATCCAGTTGTTTCTTTAAATTGTTGATTCTAGAAACATTTTTACCAACAATCAATATATCATCTACATAGAGCAATAAAATAATGAAATCACCATCAGAGAATTTCTTCACAAATACACAGTGATCTAAAGTAATCTTCTTGTAGGTTTGCTCTCCCATAACAGACTCGAACTTCTTATACCACTGTCTTGGTGCCTGCTTTAGACCATATAGACTCTTCTTTAGTCTACAAACATAGTCTTCTTTCTCCTTTTTTATGAAACCCTTTAGTTGCTCCATGTATATCTCTTCTTCCAAATCCCCATGTAAGAAGGCAATTTTGACATCTATTTGTTCAACCTCCAGATTAAAACTTCCAACTAGCCCTAGCACTGTACATATAGATGTCATTTTTACCACTGGTAAAAATATCTCGTCAAAGTCAATACCTTTCTTTTGGTTGAATCCTTTGACTACTAATCTTGCTTTGAATCGAGGATGGTCGTTGTGTTATTCATGCTTGATTCTGAACACCTATTTATTCTTCAATGCTCTTTTGCCTTCTAGCAACTTCCCCAGCTTGAATGTTTTATTCTTATGCAAGGATTTCATCTCGTCTTGCATGAATTCTCTCCATTTCTTATCGTGTTCATCATTCATGGCTTTATCAAAGCTTTTTGGTTCTCTCCCGTCAATCAACATTACATACTGATTAATTGGATATCTAGTAGATGGTTATCTATTTCTACTAGATCTTTGTAATGGGACTGGAAAATCTTCAGGTGCTGGAGGTTGAATGTAAACAACATCATCATTCTCTGGTTCAACTTCACTGGGGGCATATATATTGTCAGCTTCTAGCTGATCATTCTGTACTTCATCTCCAACTTGTATAGGCACCACTGTTGGAGGATTCAATCGGAAGCTTGTTAAGTCATCATCGTAGTTTGGAACTTCCTTCTCTGCTTTGTTGATATCTTCAATAGTTTGATCTTCAATAAACATAGCATCACGACTCCTGATAAGTCTTTTCTGCACCGGATCATAAAAACTATAGCCAAATTGATCTTGTCCAGAGCCAATGAATACACACTGTCATGTCTTGACATCAAGCTTTTTCCTTTCATCTTTAGGAATATGAACAAAAGCCTTGCAACCAAAGACCCGCAAATGATCATAGGAAACGTCCTTTCCTGACCACACCTTTTTTGGAACTTCATACTGGTGAGGAACACACGGTGAATGATTTAACGCATACACAACTACAAGTAAAGCTTCACTCTAAAATGCCTTAGGCAACTTTGAATGTGAAAGTAGACATCTAACTCTTTCCATCAAAGTCTTGTTCGTCATCTCAGCTACGCCATTCAATTGTGGTGTTTTCGGTGGTGTCATTTGATGTCGAATACTATGCTCTTTACAATAAACATCAAATAATCTGATGTACTCTCCGTCATTATCTGTCTGGATGCACTGCAGCTTCTTCCCAGTTGTCTGTCAACTGAGGCATGAAATTGTTTGAACACATCTAGCACTTGATCTTTAGTCTTCAGAGTATAGGCCACGTTTTCCTGGAATGATTATCAATAAAAGTCACAAAGTACTATGTGTTACCAAGTGACTTTGGCAATGGTCTACACAAATCTGGGTGAATCAGATCTAGAACATTCTTCATTCTGAATGGAGGAGAACTGTGGAAAGAAACCCTGTTTTGTTTCCCTGCTAGACAATCTACACATTTCTTCTGATGTATCTGATTTAGACCAGATAGCATATTCCTTTTTACAAGCTGAGTCATCCCTTTCTCACCAATGTGGCCTAGTCTTTTATGTCACAAATCAATTGTATTATCATTCTCCACTATATTGACAACATCACTGGAGAGTTTTGCCTGCATCATATACAATCTTGAGTGCTTCTGACCTCTGGCCACTACTAAGGAGCCCTTAGTAAGTTTCCATTTTTCGTTTCCAAAAGTATTTCAGAAACCTTCATCATCTAGCTTATTTACAGAAATCAAGTTCAAACGCATATCAGGAATGTACTTGACATCTTTCAGCAACAGTCTTGAACCATTCGCTGTCTCTAAAGAAACACCTCCTTTGCGAATAACATTTGACAGATTTCTATTTGCCATCTTAACAACACCATAATTCTCAGGCGTGTAAGATGAGAAAAATTGTCTGTGAGATGTAACATGAACATTAGCTCCACTGTCAACTATCCATCTTGTTTCTTGCGACACCAAGCTGACTATCTCTGTATCAATAACAAGGTTAAATACATCAACAATGTTACTTTGTTCACCATCACCGCTTTCTTTTTTTATTCACATCTTTGCCTTTTTCCTTTTCAACTTTCAGCAAAATTTCTTGATGTGGTCATTCTTCTTACAATAATGGCATTCCACATTTGCATATCTGTTTGACTTTCTTCTACTCTTGTTTCTGGAATTTGGACCTCTAGATTGACTCATTCCTCTATTTTCTGTAAGCAGAATATCTGAATGTGATGAAGAGGTTGCATACTATGATTTACGTCTCATCTCTTCATTTAGTATACTTCTTTTAATAGACTCCATATTTAATACGCCATTTGCTGCAGTATTTTTCAAAGACACCTTCAAAGTCTCCTAAGACTCTAGCAATGAAGCTAGCACCATTAGAGCAATCACCTCGTCATCAAACTTTATGCCCATCTTTGATAACAGATCAACCACCCCTTCCATATTATTTAAATGATCAGCTATAGAAGTACCCTCTTGATATTTTACCTGCATCAATTTTGTCAGATAAAACAATTGTTGTTGCCAGTATTTGAAGCATACAACTGCTCCAACTTGTTCCACAACGTTCTTGCATGAGTCTCATTACAAATGTGATTATACACATTATCATTGACAAACTATCAAATATAACCACACGCTCGTTCATGCTCAAACTCCCAATCTTCATTGGACATCTTCTTCGGTTTAGTTGTCGAAAATACTGACAAATACATCTTTGTAATCATCAAGAGATCTTTCATCTTGGTTCGCTATATACGGTAGTTAATACCATTTAGATTGATCATTTTGCTCGTCTTCACCTCCATTTTTTAAATTAAGCCAAATTTGAGAAAACCAACCTCAAAGATGGAATCAGGACATCAAAATTTGGCAGAAAAGATAACTTTTAAATTTTCATCACGAGACCTAGTAAATAGTAACTTGTGAATAGTGCTTACCAGAATAGTGTCGTCGAACCCCATTGGAATAGTATCGCGGGACCGGTAAATAATAACTTTTGAATAGTACCATAAATAGTGTCACGGGACTCAGTTACTATTATAGGGACATCTACAGTGCTGTCACCTTGCAAATTTCAAATTGAAAAACTTGAGATTACTATTCATCAACTTTGCCCTTTTACGTCAGCTTTTCGAACGGATCACGTTAAAAAATTTGTTGTAATTTTGTTTTCTCCATGACTTGCTTCTTTTAAAAAAATACCTTCAATAAAAAACACATCTCTGATACCTCTTGTTGGGCGCAGCGGGTGTATTTTGAAAAGGAAAAATAAAATGAGCAAAATAGACACAAAATATTTAACGTGATTCACCCTTAATTTTGGACTATGTCCACGGACAAAACTTAGAATAATTCTTCCACTATTACAAATAGTAGGTATATAGAGATAAAACCGAAATAGTGGCTCACAAAGTGTTTCCTAATATAAAAATACTAACCTCACTATTTTGTCGCTCACCAATCCTTTAGGAAAATATTTCCTAACATCAGAGCGTTGCTTTGCTTTGGTTTTCTTCTATGTTTTTGTTGTGTGTTTGTATGAAGCAGGGAGTGCCTTATATAGGCACTCCACCGCGTGATCCTTCTATTTTCAACTAATGCGAAATGCGGCATCGATTTCGGTGCCAAAATTGTTGAACATGGTGTCCCTCCATGTGAGGGACCCATATCCAACATAATTTTCAGCTGCTCTTATTCATTTTAAAATAGAGAATGTATATTAAAAAGAGCAGGAAACTTGAAATACTGCCTTGCTATTTAATTTTCTGAAAGTGGGTCGATTATGCCAAATATGGGAAGAAAAATAGACTAGTTATGCCTACCATATCCTCGTAGTTGGCTTTTCTCTCTTCCTCGGTGCCTCCATATTGGACATGATACTTCTCATACCTAAATCATCAAAATTTATGTCATCAGAAATTCATCAACAATGAATGAAAATTTGTAGAAGAGATTTATGAGAATTGCAAAACAGTCCCTTACCACTCTTTACTGTTGCTCTAACGCTACTAACAAACATTCCATTCATTGTCCATCCAACTCTTTGGTTATAAGGGCATGTTTTTAAATCATGAACAGTAGTTACAATGCAGTTTTGTTGAGATGCTGTTTGAACTCATAAGAGACACTGAATAGGACTATACTTCAAGAAGCTAATCATCATATAACAAAGACTTAACAAGATGGCAATATTGCCAATGTCTTCTGTCTTTTTTATAGGCAATCTTAAAATTAAACCAGCGCGATAAAAAAATGTCAGAAATAAAGAGATTTTGCACGTCCAAACATTATTTATCCTACATCAGAATTAAGGTGGTCTAAGATCCGTAACCATTCCATTTGTGATCTAACGGTGTGGTTCACAGCAGCAATCATCCCTATTGGAGGGCAATGCACCGTGGTTCACAACAGTAATCATCCTTGTTGGAGGGCGATGCACTGTCAGGTGCGTGTAGCTACAGTACCGGCGAAGAGGCGGTACGGATGGTGCGTGCGTTGCACGTGCCTCACTTGGCGTGAGCAATGCATGCACCTCACGTGGCGCGCTATCCCACCTCACATCCACATAAGCTCCAATATGTGGACGACGGAGATTCAAACACGTGATGGTGCATGTAATGCACGCGTCAGACGCATCTTATATGCGTAGGTATTCATGCGTGCAACGCACGCGCAGGCTAATGCCTGCTGACGTCAGTGTATAGTACTATGCGCTGACTTCAGCTCTACATTAATGTTGATGTCATGCTAACGTCGGTACCGAGAAGAAAAAAACACAAAAATTTTATATTTTTCATAACGGTGCTCCGGGATGTTTTGGGTCAATTTTTGAGTCCAAAAAATTCATAAAGTGAGTTTTCCATTTTTTGGATTTTTACATTAGTAATAAATTAAAGTTTAACTCTAGAAAAAGAATTAAGGTATTCTGAATCCGATTTCAAGTGAATTTTCATGCTTCGGACATCACATGAGGGAGATACTTCAAGTTTTATGTCTCAGGTCTCATGCTCAGTGTTCGGGATTGCATGATAGTCGCTCAAAAAAAGAATTAAGACATTTTGAACTTACCATAAGGGAGATATATGAGGTTCTCATGTCTTGGATGATCAGTTCAGTGTTCGGTAATGCACAATAGTCACTCTACTGAGATTTTTCCTTCACGAAAGTCTCAAATGAAGTTTTCAGAAAACGTCTTCAGCATAAGTGTGTGACAATGAGACTGTGCATTCGGATTTTTGCATTTATTGATGTTACATTGTCATATACCATATGCCCATAAAGAATGTAAGGATAACATAAAGATGTATCCCTTGTCTTTGTGAAATTTTTGAGTGCTGATGAGGATGCAGTCACCACAGTGGCCTTTCGAGTCAGTATTTTGAATTATTCTGCTTACACGTTAGGGGATGTCTCTGGTCTCATGTTTGGTTATTCTGCCTATAGGTGTTGGCCTTACATGAGATTTTGGGATGTGCCCAAAGACATTGGATAGAAGACATTGGATATGTGTAATCGGATTTTCGGTAAAGATACTGTTTAGTGGCTTTGAGTATCGCTGTTGTCTTACATTTGTACTGATTTATACATTATCATCTTGAAATTACCTTTTCGGTCAACAAAATAAGTGTCACCATTGAAACCCTGACCGGTTTCAATACAAAGAAGTGGACAAAGGATGTATTAAATGCTATGGAGATAGTTGAGGTTAATATGGTCATACGGATGGATAGGCCATCTCCACCTACATCCATGAGCTTGAGAGTTTATAAAGAAACCTATGAAGCCTGAGTCGGTCTAACAGATTATATCTGATGACTATTAAGAGATCTATACCTAACCATCTACTAAGTGGACTTCCGGACATAAACATGGTGAAGGAATTTCTTGATAATGTCTCCCAGAGGTACACAGTCGCACCCAATGTTGAGACAAGTGCCTTGTTGAAAGAATTATTCTCCATGAGAAATACAAGAAAAGGGGAAGTAATGAAGTACATATTGAGAATGATTCATCTTCACAGTAGATTGAAGATGTTGAATATTCCTCTTCCTGATGTCTTCATTGTTCACCAGACTCTGAATGCACTCCCTCCAGAGTTTAGTAATATGGTGATGACATATTACTTGCTGGATGAGGAATGGGACTTTAATGCTTTGATATATCATTGCGTTGTTGAGGAGGAGAAACTCAAGTTTGCTTCTCCTACAGCCCTCGAAGCAACCAAAGGGAAGGTCAAGATGAAGTCCGCTAAGTTCAAAGATAGAAAGTTTAAATCATCTCGACATGTTGACGTTGATCAATCCAGTGCTGGTAAAGGTCCTAGGGACACAAGGAAACTAGTAGTATGAGGTTTAAAGGGAGAGACTAAGACCGTCATGTAACTCCTTGGCTTATCAATTTATGAATCTAATTTGCAATAATCGCATTAAGTATTTGGTGACTATATAATGGAACATCTAATCAAGGTGCTTCCACAATACAGTAGTTCATATCTAAGATAAAGCCAAAATAAAAGGAAGGAAGAACTGATGGTTCACAAAAATGAAGAAGTAGAAGTAATATCTATGGGGAATGTATGTACTGAACCTTGTAGTAAGGTTTATTTGGGTTTTACATGACACATTTTATATGTGATCTTTTGATCAAATTTGGACAAAGAGGGTTAATGTTTTGTATTTAATGATTCTAATGTATAATTGTTGTTTAATGTAAAATATAATGGTACAACTTTCTTGTCATATGGTTTGTATATATTGTGTCTTACCCTGAATTAGATATATGCTTTTTCGTATCTTGCCAAACAAGTTATGAAATGAAGAACCCTGATGAATGAAAAGTCATACATGATGTGACATAAAAGTTTAAGCCATATTTTCAGAACTGGGGTTGAGAGATTGATTAAGGAAAACATTTCTCAATTCTAGATTATGATGATATGAGAATATGTGTTGACTATTGTAGGGGTAAGTTGACTGAGGATATTGAGGTCAACTCATGCTTTTGACTTGTTGAATCCGATACATAAAGATATTGATAGACCTTATACAGTTGTATTGTGCAATTCCAAATGTATTATGACGTTTGTTGATGATTATTTCCTTTACAGTTATGCGTTCTTACTTAAAGATTGAAGTTTGAGAACCAATTGGAAATATTCATCAAGATAGTCAGATTTAACTTTGGAGGAGAATATCATGACAAACATAGTGTTTCAGGACTTTAAAAGGTCTGTTTGCTAGATATTTGGATTCAGTTAGAATAGTGATTTAATTCACTATGTCGAGTAGTTCTAAGAAAAACGGTGTGTTGCCGAAAGGCATAACTGCACACTAAAGGACTTGAAGAAGTCGATGCAGAACAAAGTTATTCTACCTGATTATCTAGAAGTTTAGAAACTCGGCCTTGCACACATTCGTGTATGGGGCTGCCCTACTGAGGTAGTATAATCCTTATAAAGAAAGATTGCATGTTCGTTTCGCTCATTGCTATTTAGTAAGATATCTCAACCATTTTAAGACTACATCTTTTACTGTAAAGAAAGTGAGACCAGAATAGTGGAATCATAAACAGCTAAGTTTCTAGAATTGTCTATGATGATGGTGGACTCTTTAACCCTTCGGATGATAGCAGGGTGAATACTACAGTTATTATGTACCAGCTACTCATATAGTTAGATCTGGTGGATCTAAGTCTCTGTACCGTGTATGTACCGGAACAAAAACTCATACCTGTACATATAGAGATTCATGAAGGTACAGGATCTAATGCAGTTAGGTAAATACACCAGAGTGAAACGATCTACTATCTCATATGATTACATAGTCTATTAGGTGTACAGGACTATAATATTAGACATGTTTCAAATCTAGTTAGTTTTACAGAAGTTATTTCTAGACCCAATGCGGATGTGTGGTGGGATGCAATGAATGACGAGATGCAAGCCATGAAACATAATAAGGTCTGGGGGCTAGTTGATTTGCATCGGAACTGCAAACCCGTCAGTTGTAAATGACATTTTAAGACCTAAAGGATTTTGGGATAAAGTTTAGTGATTTATGGGCTCGCTCAGTTGGAGAAATGTTGACTTTATGTTACCTTTTCTCTCGTATCCTTGTATGATAAATTTTGAATGATTAAGGCAATTGTAGCTCATGATGATATATGGTTAAATCAGATGTTGGACCCTGATTTTTCATTGGAATTTAGAAATAAGAAATTATATAAAATTAGTGTTTTATATATATGTGCATTGTGTAATGGAAGATAAAGAGTGAAAGTATGAAAAGTTGTTAAATTAGAAAAGTTTGACTTGAGAGTTGACTTTTTGATTTAAGCCAAATTTGAGGAAATGATCTT
>JAOQMQ010005510.1:0-10862 GCA_027563845.1 Erythroxylum subrotundum
TTGGGCAATCTTCCTTCACATCCTCTCCAGCTGTAGGCCTTTTGCAGGGATCTCTGAACAAAGTGACTACATATCCAAAAATATAGGGCAAGATCAATGAGAAAGGGAAAGCATACATGAACTTGTACAAAATAAAGGACAAAATAATACAAGACTAAACCCAATGCAAATAGTACTAACCGAAATAAGGTTGATTTTATCATTACTTGCAGATGGTATAAGGACATAAAAGGTTACACCAGCAAACTGCAACAGAATAACATCCAAAGTCATCTTACATCTTATTCATTCAAAATATATAGACTGTAAATACAAAAGCACTTAGAATTCTTAAAATGGCATGCATTTGTTTTTGAATTTACTGTTCTGTCAACGTTGGAATTTAATTCAGCCCCAACTGAAAAGGGAAGCAACTCCAAGATCAACTTGTGCTTGTTCATCTTAGAAGTATTACTAAGGATGGGCTCATTTCTGAAGGACATTGATTAACCGGATCCAAATGTAGCAGAAAATTCTCTATAAGTTGATTCTTTTGACACTTGCTTTGGCCTCTACTGATCAGGATGGTTCGTGTACCTGTTGCAGTAACATAAGGTGAAAAAGAACATGAAATAAAGTCGAATTACCCAATTAAGACCCACAAAAACCACAAGTAAATCCACAAAAAAGTAGTAGACATTCAATGGTTGCACCAAGATTGTTTCTTTACTAAAAAAGTCTAATTTAGGACAAAAATTTTATAATTTAGGACAAGAATCTTGATACTGCAATGCAAAAACCATGTGGTATACCTATCAAATATCTAGTCTGCTGAGTAGATATGAGTCTTGCTTTGTCTTCAAGAGCTCAACCTGAACAGCTAGCAAATTCGGTGCTATAACCTCTCCTAATGATGCATTAATGGCCACAAAGCACTTTTCAACAATAAACGAACCAGATAGTGCATCACAAGCTCTTCAAAACGTCCTTGCAGCCTTTAGACGTTCAGAATAATTAAGTAAAACCAGACGTCAATTGCTGTTAATAGCTAATATAATGAATATCCAGGACATATAAATGTTAAATGATATAAACTCCAATTCAAAACATTTACGCATTAAATGCACATAAAGTAAGACAATGTAGAGGAAAAATGTAGATAAATGAACTTCTGGAAATGGGGAACCACCAAAATTTAATAGTAAAACATACTCCACAATTAGTCTGTGTTTAATTCAACAACTCGTGCCCATCCATCTTTTGTAATGATTGACTTCCAATCTTTCATTGACACGAGACTCAGAAGACAAAGCTGCATGAAACTGTTCAATAATATCATGAATTTTGCGTGAGCATGACAAATACAAAACTGACACCAGAGCTCTCAACCAATCATAAGCCACACTTCTACCAGAAAACACTTTTGTCTATGCAACTATGCAATATTCAAGAAAGAGTTACTTGGATTTTCTCTCCTGAATAATTTATGTATGATGGTCTCTCTCTCAATGTATATCCTCAAGCTCAGAACCCTTCAAGAAATTACATACGGATTAGATGATCAAGAATTAGATAAGTTAGATATGGAATATGCCCTAATATTTGAAGTTTTTTTGGAGGAGATCACTTACCGATGATAAAGTTTGGGTGACTTTAGGTCAGTTTAGTACCTATTGTGCCAGAGCCACAATCACTCCACGGAAGACCCTCTGCGAAGATCAGGGAAAGATCGCAAGGAAATTGTCCAGAAAAAATACTGTATCATCTGTAGTGATGGACATACCTGTAACAGCCTCCATCAAAGTCAACCTAGCTAGCCTCCTCTCCACCTGACATCACACGATCTGACAAGAAGTTAGCATCTGAGATTTGTTCGAAGAAATAGATAGCAGAAGGAGTAGTGAAGGGTACGAAAACAGGAGAAATCTGAACTATTTGGTGTTTCCAATCTGGACTCTCCATAAGCTATGGCCTCAGAGAGATCTGTCTCCCCACCGAAATTGAAGAAAAGGAGTTATCTTCTGGAAAGCACTAACCCTAATAGAGCTGTCGCAAGATGAAAGGAGATGGCAGTGCTCTGCGTTTTCCCCAGAGAGCTTCCGCACATTTCTTCGTCGACAGAGTTTATCGCCCCCGCTTCGTTTAGCCATCACCAACCCTAATCGAGTAAAGCCTGGAAGTTTCGCAAAAGAAGGAACAGAGAAATTAAAGCAAAATTACAATACCTTAGGAAGAGAGCAACCATATTCGAAGAAGTAATCAAAACCCTAAAGCACGTACAAGGTGTAAGATTTTTGAACAAAAGAGTCGAAACCAAAGAAGACCTTAGATCTAGCAGGGTTGACCTGCTTGAAGTTGACGGCGACGCTGGACTCCTCGAACCCATCACCAGTCCCGCCGCCGTCGACGGAGGTGGCGCCGCTTCAACAGAAACCCTGCGTTTGGTTAGTGTCCCTAGGGGTGAGACGGATGACAAAGACACCAAAATTCTGTCCTCCGTTCTGTTTGCTTACCGTCCTTACTCATTTTTGTTCCTTCTTCAGATAATAAGGACAGAAATTTTTGTTCCTTCCAAAACTGAAGTATGAGAATTCTTGTCCTATGGACAAAAACTAAACACACAAGGAAATGTCAGAAATACCCCTCCCCACATAAATAATTTTTATTCTTAATTATATTGTTAAACTCATCATCATCATCATCTTCATTATTATTATTATTATTATTTTTGTTGTTGTTGTTGTTGTTACTAGTTATTGTTATTATTATTACTATTATTATTTATTATAAATTATTATTATTATTATTATTATTATTATTATTATAAATTTTTAACTTATTATTATTATTATTATTATTATTATTATTATTATTATTATTATTATTATTATTATTATTCCATTCGAGTCACCGAACCCACAATTGATCAAAAACAAAAACAATTAGATAATATTCAACAACAACTCACAGATCTCTCTGTTTATGTTAAAAATACTTTATGACTACTTTAACACAACAAGTTAGTGATCTTAGTAATCAACAAAAACAATTGGAAGAAAAAATCGATCTCCTAATAATCACACAAACAGAAATTTTCCAACAAGTCAAACAAATAAATGAAAAAATGGATAAATTGCGCACTCCGTCAAAAGTGTTATCAAAGCTAGTATTAAAAAGACCATCATGGAAAATTTAGATAGATATGTACAAAGAATAGGAGAAGGAATATATTTAACTGATTTAACTTCGACTAGTAAATTAAATGCTATAAAAAGAGTTTTTGATGAATATATTGAACTATGTCATGAAGATATAGAAATAAGTCCGTATCAAGCAGGAATTGCAGAAAGTCATCGAAAATTAGAATTATACATTCATATTATAGAAAAAAAGCAATGAATGGATTCAATCAAATCAAACACGAACTAATGGAACCTCATAGTTGTAAACATTGTGATTTATTAGTACAATATAAAGAAGAAACTCAACAATTAGTACGTCAATATTATTCTGAAACAAATAATTCCGGTTTTAGACTTAAAAATTATATCAATAATGAGGGCACTCAAAATTTTGAAGAAATTCAAAAATTACGATCTCATTTACAAGCAACATTAAATCTCTATCAATATGTATTAAGCGAATTTGAATCTGCTACAAATATGTATAGACTACATCTAGTCAGACAACATGGATAATCTATCAGATCAGGAACCATTAGAAGATGTAGAACGTAACATTCAACAACAGTTAGCTGAAATAACCTCGTTAGTACAAAAACTTAATCTTACGGAAGAACAAGTATATAACGTTGAGAATATAAAGAATGAAAAGCAAGAAATAAAAATGAATAATGAAAATGATGAAATTATATATGGATGGGAATTCGATCAAGAGGTTTTCCTTGATGATACAAAACCAGAATCTAGTAGAGCACGAGAATTAAGAATGAATGATAAAATTATAGGAAAACAAAAACAAGGTTTTCAATCAGACTCTTATCATTGAACTGAAGATCTAAATTTTCTCAATCGACAAGAATACTATCATAAAGGTTCAAAAATTAAAAAATATCCTATCGAATATAAACCAAAATTTGTTCAATTAGGATCAGAAGGAGTATTAAATATAGATTGTACTATAAATACTGAAGATTTAATTTTCGATTGGTCTAGACGACTTCAATTATTATTACAAGTAGAAAAACCTTTTGGAAATCTAACCGATAAAGACACCATATGGAATTTTATTGTTTATAAAACTAGTGGAGTAGTACAACGATTTCTTCAAGGAAATGAACAAGCATTAAAAAGTACACCACATTTTCAAGCAACTACAACTGATGTCGACACATTTGATGTTATCTGTAGTGAAATAATAAAAGAATTTTTAGTACAAGATGAAATCTTTCATTTAGAAGAAACCAACAAAGCAAAAAGACTAAACGCATTAAGACATTTAAATAATATGCGAATTTGTGATATATGTTATTTGCCAAATTTTATCTGTGAATTCAAAATCTATTACTATCAATTACCTAGAATAGAACAGGAAATGTATATTCAAGTTTTTATTCAAAAATTACCTTATCCTATGAATATGAAAGTACAACAACAATTTCAAGAAAAAGTAAACAATCACACGATTGCCCATAATTTAGGTGGAGCAATTGCAGTAGCTCAAAACCTAGTAATTGAACAATGTATGGAAACAAGTTTAAGAAGAACATTAAGACATAGAGATCTTCAACCTTGTTGTAGCCAAAATGCAGAAGTACCACAACAATATGGTTGTGAAAATCCTAGACGGAGAAAATATAAGAGACAATATAATCCTCGACGAAGATATAAGAAATCTTATTATTGGAAAAAATATCCATCACAACAATTCAAAAACAAACCTTTTAAACCATATAGAAAATATTTTCGAAGGAATAAATATCGAAAGTTTAAACCTAAACGCAAAGATTATCCTCAACAAAAGAAAAATTGTTGATGTTGGATTTGTAAAGAAAAAGGTCATTATGTAAATTAATGCCCAAAAAAGACTGATAAAAAATATACTAATCAAGTTCAAATTTTATTTTCAACTTATCAAAATAATTTAGAACCTATTGAGTCAGACTATAATAGTGATTCAACCATTTCCTCTATCTATTATTATGAATCTGAATCTGAAAACAATTCCGAATCAACAGCTAAATCCCAATAATACATTTATTCAAGTAGTAATTCAGAATAAAAAAGTAAATGCTTATATAGATACAGGAGCAACCATATGTATTGCCTCTAAACAATTATTAAATTCTTGGAAAAAACTTGAAAAACCTTTACAAATTAGAATAGCTGATGGAAGCTTTAAATTTATCTGGTATGTAAGTTATTATAATAATATATTAATCAAAAAATATACATTTTCTATTCCTCTATTTATCAACAAGAATCTGGATTACCATTGATTATAGGTAATAATTTTCTTAAACTATACAATCCTTTTTGTCAGTATCTACATTATATTACATTACGTACCCCATTTATTAAAACGCTAAATCAAAAATCAATTATTTTAAAAATTCCTATTTATCATACAACGTATTATCAGCAACTCAAAATAATTTCAACGAAACTTGATACTTTACAATTTTATCTTCTTAACAATATTTCTCTTCAATTAGAAATCGAAACTGTACTTAATGAAGTTTGTAGCGAAAACTCATTAGATCCAATCAAAAATCAAAATCAAGAACTCATATAAATACAGCTTAAACAGCATTTACATGTCCACCTCAAAATTATTATCAATGGAATGTATTACCCTTTGGATTAAAACAAGCCCCTAGTATTTATCAAAGATTTATGGATAATAATTTAGCAGGATTAGAATAATTTACTTTTGTCTATATAGATGATATCATTATTTTCTCTAATCAAGATAAAGAGGATCATTTGAAAAAAGAGTGAATTGTATTACAAAGATGTCAAGAAAAAGGATTAATTTTAAGTAGAAAAAAAGGCTAGAATATCACAACAAACAATTGAATATTTAGGCATTGAATTTCATCAAGGTTATGTTAGATTACAACCAAATATTCTTAAAAAATTACAATTATTCCCCGATCAATTAAAAGACAAAACCCAAGTACAACAATTTCTTGGACTACTAAATTATATTTCAGATCAAGGATTTCTAAAAGAATTAGCAAAGGAAAGAAGAACTTTACAATTCAAATGTAGTACAAAACACCAATGGCATTGGACTTTAGAAGATATTAAAGCAGTTCAAAAACTTAAAGCAATTTGTACGAACCTACCAACTCTGTATAATTATCTCCCTCACGATAAGTTATTAGTACAACTCGATGCTAGTAAGGATACATGGGTAGGATGCCTTTTGGCACAACCACCCAAACTCAAGAAGTATTTATTATGCAAGTATATAAATGGGACTTTCAATCCCACTGAATTGAAGTATACAACTCATGAGAAGGAAACATTAGCCTGTCTCAAAACTTTGAGAAAATGGCGGATAGATCTATTACCGGTTGAATTTAAAATTCAAACGGATTCGAAGCATTTATGTGGATTCATCAAGTATACAATCAAATCGAATTACAACCAAGGTCGTCTTATCAGATGGCAATTAGAATTGAATCAATATACATTTTCAATTCATTATATTAAGACTACTAACAATTTTCTTGCAGATATTCTCACAAGAGAATGGAAGCAGTTTTGAAACAGTTAGAAGATACATTGATACAAAAGGAAGCAGAATTGTTAAGTCTTCAACAACAAACCAGTACGGTCACCAAGGAAATAAATAGACTCAGAACCACCATTACACTACTAAAAGGACAAAACCAACCATCTAGTTCTACCATTGAACAACCTAACAAACTAAGTACCATTAGCACCTCAGTCCCTTCTTTAACTCCAATACTACCCAGTTCTTCTACTAACCAACCACCTTTTCCCTCTACACCAAACTCCATCCAACCAGAACTCAAGGAATCAAAGTTTTATGTCATTTATAATGGACCCAACGCAGGCATTTATGATCAGTGGCATAATGCAGCAGTTCATATCACTGGAAAGAGTAGCATTATACATAAAAGTTTCCCCATTAAGATTGACGTCGAACAAGCATTCAAGGATTTCCAGAAGACATCACTTCGTCCCCAATATAAGACAGTACTCACCAGCAATCCTCCAACACCTCCAAACATGAAGGTTTTAGGAAAAGCAATAGATCTCGAACGGATTCACAATTTACCTACAAGGACTTTGGATACAGCTATCAATAAAGGAGCCAGATTAATTACAGCAGAAACATTTTATGATTGTTTCCAATCACTCAATGAATGGTCTACAGATCTAAAGCCTCAACAATTCTATCCACAGAATAGAGGACGATTTGGCCCAAAAGCAATCATTTTTCCCGGAGTAGAAGCATTAACAACATATTTATTATTTCAATGCGGACTCATTGACACCATTTATATTCAGGATTTACAGATATTATCCGAATTTCCTGTTGGATTCACCAGTGCAGTAAAGAATTACAAAGACAGATTTGCAAAGGATCGAGAAATACCTCAAAGTATACAGCAGCTATCCCATCTTTGAAGTATCAGATAATTGTACAAAAGCAGCAATCAAAGTACATCGGATCGCTTATATACAAATCGGAGTAAGTAATGGCATCTACCCTCCAGTAGATAAACCACCGAAGTATGAATTTCATTGGGATACCATCAACAAGCTCATTTTGAATTGTCTCGAAGGATTATTCAATCAGTGCACAAGATCAACAATGAATCAATGCTCAAAATTAACTAAAAAGGACCTCAGATGATTATGTTATCAGCATACAAGGTACCCCTCAATACCGAAGGAATTCAAATTATTCAAACATTCATTCAACCTTTTACGCATATGGACGGTATTTTTGAACCATTATTCGAAGCATGGAAATACGCCATTTGTCATCAATTACGGGACTATTCAGCACACAGGTGTACCAATTATCTTAAGACATCAATTATTCCACCAACACAAGAAAAAGAAGATTCTCTGGATGACACGACCATCATAATTGAAGAATAAAGAAAAAGAGAACAAGCGACAAAAGCATCAAGACAAATATGTAGGCCCCATACCAGTCAGCACTTTGTACAAAGCTGTAAATTATTAGGTATCTTACTATTTGCTTTAGCTTTTTCTTTATGTCACTTTTCTTTTCGGTTTGTCGACCGCTATGTTTTGGCCTTTAGCTCTTTGTTTTCTCTATATATGTAAGCTCAATTGAGCTCTCAGACTATGAAATACAAAATAAACCTTCTGATTGCTCACATCTCTCTTCGCAATTCGCCTTCGGTTGGCTTTCAAGCAAGTTAACAGGTATGAGATTCAGTTGTGTTTGGTATTTTATCATCCTTAGCATATCATAACATATCACTTATACCATTTTTCTTCTTTCAGTTTCACTATGACAAGTTATTTTGCATGAAAACAAGATCTTAAAGACAATATTAAGTACACTTATCGTAGACAAAGAGAATTAAATGCATTAGTTATTCAATACATAGCTCGAAACAAACATGCTCATACTATCTATATAGACCCGATATACGATAGAACCGAAGATCAGCCACTCTATGCAGAAGCTCAAGCCATGAAAGAAACAGCTCTGGAAGTCATGAAAGATACAGATTACTTGATTACTCATCTGAAATCAATGATTGAAGATTTAGTTCAACTTCGTTCTTATTCTGTATCTCTCATAAAACAACTTATTGATTAATAAAATGTATTTCTATTTTCGTAAAGAACTTAAAAACTTAATTCATTTTTATTATCAGATGGAAGAAGAACAATTGACTTATATGCAAACCTATAAAGAACAAATCGAATTAGCTAAACAACATCAACATAATCTGCTTTTAATCGAAGCAAGACAAATGTTAGCTTTAACAAAAGATTTTTACATTTCAATTAAAAAGGATCGCTTAGAAATTCAAGATCAAATGAAATATGTAATTGATTAAATCATGACATTTTATTTCATAAATTATTGTCTCAATTATTTAATTACAATTGTTCATTATTCATTATGCTATCTTTATATTTTACCATTATTATTATTTGTTACTCTCAGTATTATCCATGTTCACCCTTTTGATTTAGATCATTATTTCTATACCAGTATGCATTTTATGTTTGTCACACTTGATTATTTATGGAGAAAATTTTTTAATCTTGAAATAGTAGATTATAATATGACTTTCCCTCCTACTACTTATGACAGTGAAGATTATCAATCAGATAATAGTGACGAATATATACCTTATTATCCAGATGATGATGATTTTTATTCATTAATCCTAAATGAATAATATGATCTGTCCTATTTGTACAAATTTAGACGAACAAATTGTAATTACGCGCAATAGGATAGCTAAATACTTAGCTCATATACAGTATAATGAAACCCGTATAGATTGTTTTATCTTTTTAGGTATTGATACACACAGTAGAAGACCCTATGAAGAACAATTAGCAGTAGTTAAACCATTATATGATCTATATACCGAACAATTAAAAACCTTAGAAATTATTAAAGAAAATCATCAAACCTATCATTTTATGCGATAATATGGCCAGTTTAGTCAAAAACGAAAAAGATTCAAAAATATTAGATGTCGATACATTAGAACTTACGGAATCAGCAGGAACATTCCAAGTTTCTACTTTGCTATCACAAGATAAACACAAACAAAAACAAATAGCAAAAGCTCAGTTAGATTTAAAACCAGGACAAGATATACAAAAATCACTTCTTAAACAATTTTTCAATAGACAAAATATCATTTATTTTGGAAAAATGATTTATGAAACTCCCGTTAGAATCGATCAATGTAATAGACATATTAGAATAAGCTTAATAGATCAAGAACAAATTCTAAGACAACTACAAAAATTACCTTAAGAAAAACGAAAGAAAATTGGTTACATACATCTTTCTACAATACAAATTCTCTTAAAATCCACCTTTCAAGAAGGAATTGATTCACCCATTAGAATGGCAATATTAGATAAAAGAACGAAAAATTTAAATAATCAAATTATCGAAATGCAAGATTAAAATTAGGAATCCCTTTAATATCATCAGATTTACAAGATATCATTACCATAGCTTATAAGTTTTACAAAGAAAATTTGATGACCCAAGGACAATATCTATTTTCGATAACTTATCAGAATAGTTATGCTTTGACCAATTTTCACCATAGTATTGATTTCAAAAATACAGAACAAATTTATATAGTTCCACTTTTTCAAAATGTTGCAAAAGTAGGAACAAAATTTCATACGAAATTACAACCATTACCTGCTATTCAATATCCCTTTGTTCATAATCAGCCCATTAATCGAAGACATTTTTAATTTTTGAACCTTTATGATAGTATCCTTGTCGATTGAGAAAATTTGGATCTTCAGTCCAATGATAAGAGTTTGATTGAAAACCTTGTTTTTGTTTTCCTATAATCTTATCATTCATTCTTAATTCTCGTGCTCTACTAGTGATATGTGCTTAATTGTTGATATTTTAAATTATTTTCACTCAGCAATTATTAATACAAAAATGCTTAAAATACTCACTTTAATTCATATTTGATTTTAGGTACAATTTGGGAGTAAAGAAATTAAAGTGAATCAAAAGTACCCCATTTGAGATATTTTCTGAAGATTTATTATTGCTTGTCTTTACGGAGGAAAAAGAAGAAAATTAAAAGACAAGAAAAAAGGAGCGAAACAAATTAAATGAGAACAAGGAAAGGTATGCATTTGGACGTGAATTTAGTGGACAACATCGTTATAAAA
>JAOQMQ010005628.1:0-10853 GCA_027563845.1 Erythroxylum subrotundum
ACAGTTACATGCTTAGCTACTGGTGAGAAAGTTTCCTGAAAGTCAATACCTTCTCGTTGATTGTATCCCTTGGCAACCAGCCGTGCTTTGAACCTTTCCACAGTGCCATTGGAGTGATACTTGACCTTATAGACCCATTTGCAGCCAATGGGAACTGTGCCAGGAGGAAGAGGGACCACTTCCCAAGTGTCATTTGACTCCAAAGCTTGAATTTCCTGTTGCATAGCATCTATCCAACACTTATGCTTAATTGCCTCAGAATATGTTTTTGGTTCAACTATTTGGGAAATGGATGCTGAGAAAGACTGAGTTTTTAAAGGTAAATGAGCATATGATAGGGTTATTGGATACTGACCTGTTATTGCAAGTGAAGAGGATGATGCTAATGGGGGTTTGGTGAAATGATAATCCTTATGCCATGCTGGTGGATATGAAATTCTGCTGGATCTCCGTGTAGTTGCTGGTGAAAGAGGTGGAAATGAGGCAATGTCAAAGGTAAAAGGTGGCGGATTAGGTGGATGTGATGGAAGGTTATGGGATGGAGCAAGGTTGAGAGGAGCAGGAGGTGCAGAAGAGGGTGAATTTTGTTGTGGTGAGGGAATTTCTGGTGCAATGTTCAAGTAGTCATGATCTTCGATGTGACCAAAGCTTGTAACAGGGAACATAGGTTGCTCGGAAGGTTTGAGTTTGAAGGGAAATATGTGTTCATGGAAGACCACATTTCTGTTGACAAACAACTTTTTGGTGTGAAGGTTTAGTAACACATATCCTTTTTGGACAAGAGAGTAACCTAAGAAAACAGATGGGATTGCTTTTGGACTGAATTTATCATGATAATATGGAACATTAACATAGCAAAGGCAGCCAAAGACTCGGAGGTGGTGTAGTGGTGGTGGCTTCTTATGTAACATCTCAAATGGTGATTTCCATGACAAGACTGAGGATGGCAATCGGTTGATAATGTAGCAGGCAGCTAAAATGCTTTCGCCCCAAAACTTAGAAGGTAAATTTGAATGAAATTTTAAGGCTCTAGCAGTTTCAAATAAATGTCTATGTTTTCTTTCTGCTACCCCATTCTGCTGGGGAGTATTGACACAAGAACTTTGGTGAACTATCCCAAGGGTATTAAAAAGTGCGGTACATTCCTGATTAAAAAACTCAGTCCCATTGTCACTTCTAACAAGCTTAACAGAGGTTGAGAATTGGTTTTGGACAAGGGTAAGAAACTGTTTTAGAGTGGTGCATGTGTCATGTTTGGATTGTAACAAGTAGATCCAGGTCATTCGGGTATATTCATCTACAATGGTTAGGAAGCATCTGTGGCCACTGTGGGTTGAGATGCGATAGGGTCCCCATAGGTCAATGTGTATAAAATGAAATGGACATGGTGCTCTTGACATGCTATCAGGGAATGGAAGTTTAGATTGCTTGGCTAATGGACAAACAGGACAAGAATGAAGATCATGTTGCTCATGCAAAACAGAATGCAATTCATTGATTTTTTTCATTTTGGATACAGAGGTGTGGCCAAGCCGAGCATGCCATACATTAGGTGAATGCTGGAAAGACATAAGAGAGCTAATGGAATAAGGAATTTTGGTGTTCACAGCAGTAGTCGTGTAGGTGGATGATGCTCCAAACTCTTGAAGAAAGTAGAGGCCTCCATATTCCTTACCAATCCCCATCATCCTCCCACTGCAAAGGTCCTGCAAAACACAATGAATTGGGAAAAAAGACACTGCACAGTTAATATCTTTGGTCAGTTTGGAAATTGAGATCAAGTTGTAATGAAAATCAGGGATATATAGAACATTGGTAAGGGTATGAGATGGAGAGAGCTTATGGTTGCCAATATGAGTGACTGAGGCTGACCTACCATTAGGCAATTGAACATAAGAGTGATTAGATGCAGATACAACAGAATCATTCAAATTAAGAAAATCAAAAGTCATGTGGTTGGTGGCCCCCGTGTCAAGGATCCAACCAAGTTTCTGTGTGGCAGAAGATGAAGCTATACCTGCCATGTTTACAGTTGCGGAAATTGTTGGTTCTTTCTGTAAGAGCTGAAGAAGTTGCTGATATTGTGCAGTAGTCAAATTCGGTGGTGTGGGAGCCTTGATAGTATCAGAAGTTGAGTCAACAACAGTCTCAGAAGAAATAACAGTGTTTGCAACTTGCTTCTTCTTCGTGAATTTATAATCAGGTGGGAACCCAATCAGCCTATAGCTTGTTTCACGCTTGTGGCCTTCAACATGGTAATGATCACATCGTCCACTAAATTTCTTCTTCGAACCTTTCTGAGATGAAGAAGAATATAAGGCAGTAGGCTCCGAGGTAGTGATGAAGGAAGAGGATAACTTACGTTGGGATTCCTCTTGATGTAACATTGAGTAAGCCTGATTAACAGTCGGTAGTGGCTACATCAGTAAGAGCTGGCTACGAACAGCCGAGTAAGAATCGTTTAAACCCATTAAGAGCTGAAACAGTCGTTGCTGAAGATGATGAGAAGAAGTCTTGCGAGAGCTGTCACAATCACAGGTGGTGATCGGAACAAGAGCATCGTACTCATCCCACAAAAGGCGAAGCTTGGTGTAATAATCAGAGATTGAAGAAGTCCCCTGCGTATGAGAGGAAATGGTCTGATGAAGGTAAAAAATACGAGAACCATCGACTTTGTCAAAACGTTCCTTTAGATCCAACCAAACAGCGGCGGCGCTGGAAGCAAAAACGATACCGGCGGAGAGATCTTTGGAGACGGTGTTCAGAAGCCAAGAGAGGACTATCGCGTTACAGCGATCCCAATAAGAGTGGAGCTCATCTGGGTAAGCTTCCCTTTGGCACATACCATCGACGAAGCCAAGTTTATTTTTGGCTAAGAGAGCAATCCGCATCGATCTGCTCCAAACACTGTAGTTGTCGATGCCAACAAGTTGATGGGAAACAAGCATAGCTTCGGGAGTGTCAGACGGATGAAGGAACAGGGGATGGTTGAAGTCGAGTGGTGAAGGTGTTTGTTGAAATACCATAACGAAATATGACAGATGAATGAAGAAAATTAACAAGAAATGACTGAAAGAGAGAAGAAATCGAGGGTTTTGCTAGCTCTGATACCATATTGAAATCTAGGATCTAAAAGATAGAGAGGGAAAAAAATATATGTTTGCTTCATTTCATATATCAAAAAGTGTACAGTGTAACATGGTTTTTATATAGCTTTTCTAACGGATTCTAAAACAAACTTTGTTACTGGACAAAAGGTAATAAGAATAAAATCCAACCAATAACAGAATAACAAATTATTGTTGCTTCAATAGTTAGAGTATGAATTATTATTTAAATGTGATTGGCCTAAATAATTCACCTGTTCTATGCTACTAGCTCTTAATAAGAAACATTCTGTTGTGTAATAGTTGTCCTGCCTACATAACTCACATAAAACCTGCATAGCTTTAACTGTCAATGAAGAAATTCATTGTATATTATTCAACTGTTTAGTGAGGGGGTAATCTAAGCTTGTAAGACTGTGACAAAATTAATTAAAATCATACTTTTTATTCTTTTGCGCCTTGCCTTCTCCTTTCCTTTCGTAGGACTACCTAATCTTGTTTAGTCACCAAACAATGGTAATGATTTGGACTTGATTACTTTAACTAGAAATACTCACTTACTTACTACATCGCTAATGGATTGTGAAAGCTAATCATATTTACCGTAAAGCGAATAGAGCTGCGGATTGGCTAACTAACCATGCCAAATCTCTAGATATCGGCATCTATTGGTATCACAACCCGCCTGTAGATTGCTTCACTATCTTTTTAGAGGATATCTCTAGGGTTTCTTTTCCCTCAGTAGCTTAATATGTTGGTACTTCTCCTTTTCAAAAAAAAAATACTCGTAACCAAGTTACCCCTAAAGGTAGGGCCCAAAAATAAGCCTATTAATAATATTAACATTCATGACATAAATATCTAAAGCGCACGAGTCAATTTTGTGATCTCTTGCAAATTAACAAAACAAAGTGCAGTTTAAATTATAATTACTAGACAATATCTCGAAAGTCGAAATGCACATACAGTGATGTCATGTTGCGTAGATGGTTCGTATTTATCTTTCATGGAAGATAACGTTGTCTTTTTTTTTACGGCTAGGCCGCTCAATATTTTCTAATGTTAATTTCCTTATCAAATGTTGTTTTCATATTAAAAAAAAAGAGACGAAAATTAAGGGGAAAAAAAGAAGAAAATGAAACATGCTGATCACAAAAGTTAAAATGATAAAGAATCGGTCCTGAAAAAGTTTTGTAAATTTAAATTTTAGATTTATTAAAATTTTCAATATGTTTAATTCAAATTTAGTTTGAATATATTGGAATAAATTTATAAAATTTTAATCTTTTTTTACTTTGAATGACAATAATAAAAATTTAAAAAGATGAGTCACAATAATTTAATTTAATTACATCAAAAATAATTCAATAAAACTCCTGCTAATATGTAGATTAGGGTAGGGATGACAACTGAGTTTGGACCCAGGTTAGGTCTAGCTGACTTGGCTCGACCCAAAGTCAAAGGGTAGATTCTGAATCCATCGACGTTGTTGTTAGAGGGTTTTTTCTGTTGTTGAGGGAAGACAAGGTAGAGGTAGAAGGAGAGAGCAAACACAATAAGTAAGAGAATGTATGGGAGGAATAAGGAGAATTCCATGAAAACGGATATGGAAGATGAAACAGAAGTATGTTATATTCTTCTTCAAGATTTCTGTAACTTTGAGGGTTTTTATCATGGAGGGATTGCTTCAAGAGGTGGACATATGAGTTTCCATGCATTGTAGAAGGACCTTCTTGCATGTCTAATTCGAAGTTCAAATTACCTGGAACATTGAGTTTTAGAGTAAGATGACACTAAAGAAGAAACAGATTCGGTATATCATCCTAGAATCAAATCGAAAAGAGACCCTTTTAAGAGTATACTCTATAGACAAATCAAAATTAAGTCATATTTTTGCTATTTTTGATGAAATTATTACTAAAACCATAAATTCATAATTAGGATATATAACATATTTTTATTGAGTTTTTTTTGTTCGTTTTTATAATTTAATCAAATCTTTTAATCCTAACATATATTTGTAGATTTTATATATCAAATTTCGATACATAAAATGTCCATCTTTTAATTTTATTAACAAACTTTGTATTTTAATATAAATAATATTTTATAATTTTGTAAGTATTTAATGGGTCAAAGGTCTTATTTGCACCTATCTTTTTTAAAAAAGTTTAGCTGTTATCTGTATTGCATATTAACATTTTCAAAACGATATTAATAACATCTTAAACTTTAACAAAATCAAGTTTTTATCAATTTCTAATAATTGAGTCATTAATTTAGTTTGTTAGCGAGATTTCTACTAGGTGTTGTTGTTGTTATTGTTGTTGAGTCATTAATTTAGTTTTAAAATAATTTCTTAAACATTAGGTTAAAGGTGTAATTAGTATTCAACATTTTATAAAAAAATTATGATATCAATTTTATAAGTATTGTTTTAGTAATATTATAATACGAAGTAATAAAAAATAATGATTAAATTTCTTATCGAATGTTGAATTGCAAATTGTAATTTTAACTTTATTTCTTAATGTAAGATAAAAATTTATATATTTTTGAAAATTAAAATGAATTTAAATTATAGTTAAACTAAAACGACGTTATAACGAGTTTAAGACTTTCAATCCTATCATCATATGGCAATATAACCAAAGAACCAAACCTACCTAAGGAAGATTGTATGACTATCTACATACTAGACAACAACAACAAGATACAATTATAGGCACATTTAACATTACAAGTATTTGAGATTTTGCTTTCTCTGTCTAGCATATTTCCTTTTTACATATTTGGATTTCATGCAAAAATTGCCAAGGATGTCTGAGACATGGTCTATTGCTAGTCGGGTATTACTATCCTTTGTTTGTTTGATATCTCTTGTCTCTTGATTATTAGTTAGCCCAAAGGTTGTAAGTGGAGACAACATGTTGGCCCAATCCCTCTGACAGTGCCCTAAATATTGGGAAGTAAAATCATTCGTTCAATGGTCTAGATTCTCCTTATTGTCTGCACTGGATTTGTCAAGAGTTGTCTTTCTTTGGGAAATGTGTTTCTCAACCCAACTAGTTGAAGACCATTTGATTGTTTCAGTATCGTTTTGTCAATATTTGCATCTACCTGTTCTGTGCTACAACTGGTTGCCACCATTATTCTATCACCTTCAGGCACCATTGTTCTATGCTCAAGAGAGGTAATAATCTCTGCTACTTGCATTGTCCTGTTCTTAAAGGGGGTAGAAATATCAGTGGCGTCATCATCCTTTCTTTCCTTTTCAATAACCAACTATGAAGAGTTTGTCACCCTAACCAAATTCTGCGATTGATGCATACTAACAAGCATTATACGCTCTTCATCACAAACAACAGTAACTTTATTAACTACTAGATCACAATGAATCATTCCAGTAGCACCCTTCATTAATTCATCATGCCAAACTGATTAGAAAGTTCAACCAGTGGGGGTCCATTTCTTAGAGAATGTATTCAGTTGCTAGGGGTAGGAGATATGCACAATTGTTTGCTCAAGTTCACCAGTATCAGTCATAGGCAAAAGAGGTAATTGATCAGGCACTGTTGATGCTTTAGGTATTTTGATACATACCTTAGCATAGTCAATCCTCTCCATTCGTGCCATTTGGGAATCCATGCATATAGGTTTTCTCAGGGAGCTAGCGAGAAAACTCAACCCTTCAATTGTCCAGAACTCCAACGGTAGCTTGTGAAATTGCACCCAAATTGGAAGCACATCTATGGTATCCCGATTGAACTCCACGTCCAGCCTCCAGTTTTGCACGAACATCAGTTGATCCTCGATGTGCCAAGGTCTCATTTCAACTAATTCATCTAAGTTGGAGGATTCAGAGAATTTGAATAGAAAAACGCCATCCTCTATTAATATTACCCGTTCCAGTCCTTTTTGGCTCCATCATGCTTTTGCCCATGCGTTAACGACTGGAAATGCAAGTTGTTTAGACCCAAAAACACCCATTAATGTATAAGAGCAAGCGCTTATGCTTGCTTGAAGGAGCTCTATCGAAGGTGTAATGATGTTGTCTTTAAACACATTCTGGTAGTGTTTTAATGTACCTTTATGTTGTATCTTCAAGAAAAGTTGTCGTCAATCTACCCTTGCTCTTGGGTTTGTCTCACCTTCTGGTTGGGGTCGATGCCACTGCAATTGCTGATGCTTTCACCTTGAAAGACTCCATGGAAAGAGTAGGGAAGTCCTCATTGCTGAACGAGGGTTCACCTTGCTCCATATGGGAGGCCTACCATGGAGGCTGAGGTCACTGTCCTTGAGAATCAGTCGAAGAAGGTTAGTGAAACGAAGTAGACTAAAGAAAGGTAAAGGTAGAGAGAGGTCAAAGGATTTTCTCTCTCCTTGTTAAGGAGTTCATGTGAGTAGTCGCATTGAGGTGGGTTGTCAAATTTGGAGGTGTGTCGCTCTCATTGCTCTAGGTCACGCCTCGCTCCTTTTGCGCCTCGTCAAACCAATGAAATCCTTCCTTCATTGTAGTATCACCATATGCTACAATTCTTCTAGGAATTCAAATTTAGTATAATTCATTTTCTGTAGTTTTGTAAAATTTTCTTTCTTTTTCTCACATTTATACGTCTCTATTTTTCTATATTCTTATCTTTTTCTTATTTCACATGTCCTTTCTACTTAGATGAAGTCAAAAATTCTCTCAAACTCAATCTGAATATGTGGAAAAAAAAAAACGTAGTTTCTTTTCTTTTCTAATAGAATTATATTGAAAATTCCTAATTGACTTAAACAACTAATTTTCTTATGCTATTGACTTATACTGCCAAATAAGATTAAGTTGATTCGGTTTTTCTGATCCAATTCTTCCACTACTGACTACTGTGATCCGTAACTAGATTCAAACATGATACACTTTATATAGTTATTAGAACTCTCCCAAAGTCTTTTGAAGAATTTCTTACTAAGTTTAAATCAATTAACTTTTTGGCAAGTAATGTCGATGACGTATATTAACTTTGTAAGAACAAAATTAAATGATAAGATGGTCAACTCGGCAACGTTATACTCCTCGAAAGCAAGGCTTTGTAAGAAAGAAAAGGGTTTTGTCATTTCTTTCTCATATAACTGATCCATGCCGGTAAGCATATTCCAACTCACGACTGAATGGAGTTCATAAAACTTCACCAAGTAGAAGAAATTCTAATCCAATACTTGTCTAAAGAGTTGGATCATCAGTTTGGGGATGTAATTAATTAAAAACTTTGATGAAAATTTTTTATATATAAATTGGAAAATGTTAAGACTTCATCATAAGATAATTTTAGAAATATTAATAAAAGAGAGCTTTATTAACTAACCATATAAAGTTTAATAAATTTAAATTTAACTCTTAATAAAATTAAACTACCTCATATAGTGTTTCCTTAAGACTGCCATGGAGCTATCACAAACTTTCAGATATAGGCCTAAAACTAACCTAAATTAGTTAAGATTAGAAGGTAAGTATTTGTCTAAATTTGTCTCTCAAGCTAACTGATGATGACATAAGTTTTAGATTTAGTAGATCCAAACAAAGTTATTTATTATACAACTGGTGTTTAACTTAAATAGTTAAAACTTATTATTACAGTGAAATTTATAAAATAAGTTCAAGTCAAACAAAGAATACTTTCAGGCTCTCCAAGGGCAACTTTATTTGTAATTACTCAAGAATCAGTAACACTCAAATTGGAGATGATTTTTATTCGTAGTGTTTATCTTAAGTATATTTACTAATTTAAAATTTTTATATTCGAATTATAATTAAAGAGTTATTTCTCACTTTATTAATTTAAACAATAATAGATTGGAAATAGAGAAACATAAAATCTATATATACACTAAAAGAAAATTGGGCATTACCAACGGAATTTACTGACGGAAATTGCAGAGTTGTAGTCGGTAATGTTATTTATCGATGGAATAGACCGACGGAGACTTCCGTCGTCACGGACACGTTCAGTATATTACCTCCAATTCACACAACAGACACCAACAATGGACCAGATAGAGTGTGGAAGGCGTATGCCTATATAAAATAGCCACGATCAAGAACTAAAGTGGTAAAGAATTTGTGAAGAAAAACTTGACTTCATTGATAACTTTACAAGAATTAAATACATGACTCTGGTACAAGATTAATCCTATAATCAAGGAGATGAATTTGAATTTAAACTACCTAACAAATAGATAACAATATGTGCAGATATAATCTATCTTAACAACTATACAAGACTTGGTCAAGCAATGTAAGTGCCACACACGTGCTTCATCTATACGCCCCCCTCAAGCTTGCAGTTGGAAGCAACTCCGAGCTTGAATAAGTGGTGTTGGAAAACAGATTTCGCCAATGGTTTGTTGCGAACATAGTGAAAATCAACGGCGACATGTTTCATTCTCGTGGTTATGGCCGGATTCTTGCTGAGATAGGTGACACCAACATTGTCACAGTAGACTGTTGGAGCACTCGATGGAAAGATACGAAGCTCAGCAAGCAGATTTTGAACCCAGCAAACTTCAGATACAGAATTCGCAACAACTTTAAACTCGCTTCTGTGGAGGACTGACCTACGGTCTGTTACTTTTTAGAAGCCCAGCTCACCAGATTCACACCAAGAAAGAGAATCTGTCCGGACGTGGAGTGTCGACCGTCAATATCCCCTGCCCAATCGGCATCAGCATACATAGACAAAGCTGTGCTATTCGTTCGTCGCAATTGCAGTCCAAGCCTTGAAGTATCGCGTAAATAACGGAGAACACGTTTTAGAGCTTTCCAATGCAACTCCGAGGGTCGATGCATAAACTGAGACAACTTATTGACTGCATAATTGATGTCAGGTCTCGTGAAAGATAGGTATTGTAATTTCCCAAGAACAGAGCGGTATCGTGTGGCATCAAAAGAAGGAGCTCCATCGTGTAATGTGAGCACCTCGGAGCTACTCATCGGTGTTGGGGCGGCATTACACTCATGCATATTTTCAGCAGCCAATAGTTCATCAATATAACCAGTCTGAGCCAAAAACAAACTTGTCTCATTCCGAGTTACCTCCACTCCCAAGAAATAATGAAGCTGACCCAGATCCTTGATAGAAAACCGACTATGAAGAGAGGCAATAACCCTTGCAACAGCGGTCTCATGGCTGCCAGTAAGTATGATATCATCGACATAAACTAAAGCAAATATCTGGACCGAACCATGGTTGAACATAAAAAGAGATGGATCCGATTTTGATTTTTGAAAACCAAGATCATGCAAGTAATTTGTCAAAGCCAAGTACCATGCCAAGGGAGCCTGTTTGAGTCCATAAATCGCTTTCCGAAGACGACAAACGTGATTTGGAGCTGCTGATGCTTCGAACCCTTGTGGTTGAGACATGTAGACCTCTTCTTTTAGGTCTCCTTGTAAGAACGCATTGTTGACATCAAGTTGCCTTATCACCTAATTTCGCGAGACAGTAATAGTAAGAACAACCTGAACCGTTGTTTGCTTGACAACCGGACTAAAGGTGGAGTGATAATCAATTCCCGGTCTTTAAGTGAACCCCTTTGCAACCAACCATGCCTTGTACCTATCAATCGACCCATTCGGTTTGCGTTTAATCCTGAAAATCCACTTACAAGCAACAATATTTTTTGTATTATCCCGAGGGACCAATTCCCATGTATTAGTTCTAATTAATGCATCATACTCTTCTTTCATTGCATCCCTCCACTCTT
>JAOQMQ010005649.1:0-10852 GCA_027563845.1 Erythroxylum subrotundum
CCAATTATGCCCTTAATGATTGAGAAATGTCCAATTTGCCCTTCCATTTATGCCTTATGTCTTTTATGCTTAAGTGTCTTGCGAAAATACCCTTGAACATTCTGACATAATACTTTCTTCTAGAAAAAATGTTCCCCATTGTCTTAAGTTTCTAATGACACCAAAATCATTCAATTTGGTTCAGAAATCTGAAAGTGTTGCCCTAATCATTTTCAAACTGTTCTTATATTGAAATAGTACACTATACTTAAATTCCTCCCAGAAATTGAAAGTCTTAGGGACTGAATTAGATTTCGATTTCTTAATACAATTTGTAGCCCCATGTCTCTAGTTTATTTTGAAACAAGAATCATCTCATTCAAAGCTCTACCAATAAAAATATCATGAAAATACCAAAGTATGTTCAGTAAAATATCCAATTCATACTCTTCCAACCGATACCCTTACTTTGATTCAAACCATCTTTTTCGAATCCCCACCAAATGCTATCAAATTCTTTGGAGAGATAGAGAAATGTGTTAAGAAACTATTATTCTAAGAATCACTTTGTTTGAAGGTCAGATGATAAAGTTATGGCTGAAAGAATCAAACATGATTTTTGCCCTCAATCATATTATACCTGTCTTGGGACAATTGGCATAACTTTCACTATAGATATCAAATCAAGGTCATTTTTGGACGGTTTGAAAGAGGACTTATAGACCTCCAACTTTTAAGAAGACCTTGAAGATAGATTCTATCATCTAAATTGGACCAGACGATGTAAGATGATTTAGTCTACAGTGCATAGAAGATGTTTCAGTCTACAGTGCACCAGAAGATATTCAGTCTACAGTGCACCAGAAGATGTTCAGTCTCTCGTGCACCAGAAGATGTTTCAGTCTACGACACCAGAAGATGTTTCAGTCTACGGTGCACCAGAAGATGTTTCAGACTACAGTGCACCAGAAGATGTTTCAGTCTACAGTACACAAGAAGATGGGTATTTCTACTGGGTCTTCCTCACATCCCTATAAGTTCTAAATCACTAACTACAACCTCCAAAACACCTCCACTTATAAAGATCATAATTTTAGACTCCGATGTCCAAAAATTTCATACCATGTACCGTTTGAAAGCTAGAAAGATAAGTTATAATTCTAGAAGACAATTTTGTCTAATTTAGCCTAGATCAATATAGTTTTTGACCTGACGTTAGAACGCGAATTTTACCCTTATGGAAGACTTGAAATTTGCACTTTGCAAACTTGGGATGTCTTGAGCGTAACCATTCAACCACTAAATTGAATTCATTAAACTCTCAAATCTCAACTCATCTGACTCATCCCAATCAACTACATCTCATCGTTCATCATTCCTATCTTTCTTTTCCATAACATCTCACTTATATATATATATCAACAATTCATGTTCAAAAATCATCATCCCAAGTTAATAACTTCTTCACATATACATAATTCCAACTTAACCTCATCCTTAATTAATTCACATTCAACTTAGCAATTGTCTATACACAATTCATATTTCATTCATCATCAACTCACTATACATATTCAACTTCATTTTCGATTTCATTTTTCTTCTAACTATCACCTTAATTCTTCCCATTTCATAATCTCTTATCCACCAAAAAAACCAAAGCAAAACATGAACCTATCCACATTTCTTATTCACTACTTTAATTTTGTCTATCATTTCTAATTCAAGAATTTTCATTCATTTGTTCTTTACACATGACTAATCGCCAAAAATTTCTCATTTAATAGTTATAACTTCTAAGAAAAGTTCGGGGTCCAACACAAAAGGTAGGTGAAAGCAAGATATAACTCTAGTGAAGGTTTCGGTGAATCAAAAGTTCATGAAGGAAAAAGCTTGCAGAAGATAGTTTTGAAGAAAAGACTAAGTCAAAAAAGTAACTTAGTCTTTCAAGTATATAAAGAAACGTTTGATGGGTCTGTTAAGTCAAGAAGACTATTGATTTGATAAAAGTCAAATAATAATAATAATAATGGAAGTGTGTGAAATATTTTGATGAATTTGTTAAGTGTGCAGATAAATACATATGGCACAATTCATTAAATCAAGACGATACTTAAGTGAAAGCTGAATAATATGAAGCATTTAAGTTGGATCTGACGAATTGATTAAGGCACAGATGGATCAGAAGAAGTGACTAAGTCACAGACGGATCAGAAGAATTGATTAAGTCTGATGGATCAAACGCAGTGCATAAGTCTGATATGATCAGACACAGTGAATAAGTATGAGATGGTCAGATGTAGTGAAGAAGTCTGAGACAAATCAGACGGATCAAGTCTTAGACGGATAGTCCTAGATGAAACAGATGGATCAAGTCTCAGACGAATCAGACTGATAGTCCCAAACGGATCAGACGGATAGTCCCAAACGAATCAGACGGATCAGAAGAGGTGATCAAGTTCTGAGATGGATCAGACGAAGTGATTAGGTCTTAGACGTATCAGACGAAGTGATCAAGTCTGAGATGGATCAGATGAAGCAATCCATCTAAACAAGACGATGCAATCAAATGGAGTAGACACATCTAAGCAAGGTAATGAAATCAGACAGAGTAGACGCATCTAAGCAAGGCAATGAAATCAGATAGAGTAGACGCATCTAAGCAAGGTAATGTAATCAGATGGAGTAGACGAATTGGACGGAGCAGACGCATCTAAGCAAGATGATCAGATGAAGTAGACGCATCTAAGCAAATAAACGCATCTAAGCAAAGCAATGTAATCGGACGGAGTAGATGCATCTAAGCAAAACAGGCAAAGTACACGCGTCCAAGGAAGATGTAGACGAGGTACACGCATCTAAGTAATGTACTAGAACTTCTATTAGTTGGAGTTGAACTCAACTAATAACAAACGTCGGAAGATTTTAAGGATTCGTCTCTCAAAAGATTTAACACAATTCAACTTTACTCCATATGTCTCTAACAGTTTCAATATCATCATCTCACAAATTCTAAAGTAATCTCTGAAATTTTCAAAGTCATTTTTAACAATTCTCCAATATCATTTGATTCCTATTTCTATTTTCCATACATCAATTTACTTGCCAATTGGCGTTTTTCCTGGTTCAATAATATTCAACAATTTCTAAAATTATTCCTAAAATTTACCAGAATTCAAAATTTAGAAATACACTTACCAATTAAATTTTTGATACAACAATTTCATAATTTCTCAATAGTATCACATCATAATTCAATTATACCCAGAATGTCAATGAATGCATGTACAATCATTTTAATGTGTGCAAAAATTCAAATTCACGTGCGTGTATGCTAACAATATGCATGAGCATGAAAATGCAAATTTTCTAATCTCTCATTGCTATTTTTTTCAATTATAGAAATCTAGGGTTCTACCCCTTAGTATGGGAACGAGATGTTTCAATTCCCCCTATATAAATTTCGTCCTCAAAATTCTTATCTGGTTGATAAAAAAGGTAGGGGTATTGTTTTGTCATATACTCCTCTGTTTCCCATTTAGCCTCATCACTTGAATAATTTCTTCTAATTGACCATAGTCATTGTAATTAATCCATCCTCTAATCATTTCTTTAGATATCACACTATCTTAACAGTTTCCTCAATATAATTCAGGTTACTCAAAATTTTCACTTCACAAGTCGACAATACATCTTTCTCAAATCATTTCATTATTTCTTAGCATATTCACATATCAAATATTATGAATCTAAGACATCTTTTATCAGTAACACCAACTCATAATAATTTCGTACAGACCAATTCATAACAGCTTAGCTTATCCTTTCCCCGAATCTGAGCACAGCACACCTTGTACTTAATCTAAGCACACCTTGGCAAGGTGATACTCTAAGATACATTTCGTCCTTCATTTGATATTTCTCATCTCTTTAGTGTTAATACACTTAACACTTATATCCATCTCACTATAATCCATATTTTCACTGTTGATCCATATAACTCATTTATCTTTCTTGAATCACTTAAATTCTTATTACAGATTCATTTTACTCATCAACCGTATCTCAAATCAATTTTGGCCTTCAACCATTTTTAGGCCCTCTTCATTTCAAGGTAGGGGCGAACGACCCTTTTTGTCGTATAACGCCTGATACCGTATTCTAATAACATCATTGTGATAATGATTGATATGCTTAAATTCAATTATAACTATACATTGACCTCATGTTCCTATAAACTCCAAAATATAAGTTAAGCATATCTCCAATAGTTAAGACTATTGGCAACTCATACATGCAGTCACTTGTTTCTACATCCTTTGTCGTTAAGTACTATTCGGTGTATTCCCACTAGATGTATAGCTTCGATTGTTTCTTATGCTTTCTCTAACAATCTCTTTGCTCAATTGTCTTTATTGTGTACACATACTTCTTATTTCAGTCACAAATTATCATTCTTCCTATTCAAACTCACAAAAAAATTCATATTCATTGTCAATTCCTCACTAAGATTCACAATTTTTGAATCCTCAATTTGGGCTATATTAATCTTTTCCTATGGGACGGATCTTAAATTTCAAAAGCTAATAGTACTATGAATTGCCCAAAATTCAACTCAACATTCTGTGGTCTTCATTGCACTAGGTTTGGTAACCTCAATATCTATACTTGTGCTATTTTGTTGATGAATTTTCCGTTCAATACATTTGATTATAACACTAACTTTACTAGGAAATACCCATTTGTACATCACAATCTTCCAGTAACTCTATCCCTTGTCTCAGTCTCATTTTCAATTCTTTTAAACTCAATAATAACTCAAACTTTAATGATTTCTATAAATTCTGAAATGTTTCTGCATATATAATGTCTCCAAACTTTTAAGCAATCACAATTGCAGCAAGTTTCAATTTACATATCAAATAATCAACTCATAAGGCTTAAACCTCATAAGAAATCACTTAATTATGCTGCATTACATTTCATCCTAATTTCTGATGTGAAACTTCATTACATACGACATAGTCTCCAAAACCAAACAATATAGTTACATTGATGTTATAATTTATCAAGGATTCTTTTTACATTCATCAGTCCATACACTTTACACGTTTTCCCTCGTACATTTTCGTCAAGGACTAAGATCAGTGAAAACTCCTTAACAGTCTCTGGTAGTATCCAATATGTAGCTAGTTCTAAAGAACTCCCAATGTGCCATGTTCAAATACTATACCACCCATAATTTATTTGATCAAGCTAAGATTCACTTTTATGGAACTTGGCATATAACTGTTTCTACCTTCATGATATGTACGATTTCCTCAAGTGTTTAAAATGTTCTCCTTACTATTCGAATACATTTAAAATACCATCTATGATCATAGTCACTAATTGACACAATTTTGCTTGGATCACTTTAATCTTTAATACCATAATATTGTCGGGGCATTGTTAACTCCAACAGAATAACCCAAAACTCCTTTTGCCTATAATTTGTTCTCGTAATTCTATAAGTATCTAATTCCTCAATGAGGTAGTATCCTCTTTTAATATTTTCAGTTTCCCAGTTGACTTCTTTTCTTGAATGATTTTATCAATTCATTTAATTTTCCCTGATTTTCACATGGATTTATTCTAATGCCTACTCATTCATACTAGTTTCTCCATACATTTCGACTTATTGGAAATCTTATTTTCCTATGTTAGTAACACCTTCATCAAATCTGATTTATGTCTCATTGATCGGCTCTCGTTTGATCTTTAGATTAATCCCTTGGAAACCTAATCAAAAGTTTAATTCCAAGGATTGCGGTATAGGATGCAACCTCGTGTCGTCTCACTTAATTGGAACGTAGCACAAATGGTCTAAGCTAGCCTAATTGTAGAAAATGCAAACTAAGTTGATAAAAAAGGGGTTTGGATCATTAGCAAAACTTTACTAAATTGACTGATTAAAAGAAAAGTATATAAAAGTATTCTTTTGGATTTTTGGGAAACAAAATTAAAAAAAAAACTCAAATAATGATCAAATTGATAAAATCCTCTTGAAAACAAGCTTTGGCTATCATGGCTCAAAACAAATCTTTTGGGAGCAAAAACCACTAAGTTTTCGAATGTTTAACCTTAAAGAACTCTTTAAGTCCAAGGTTTTGATCAATGAACTCCATTTATCAAAACCTTGTTAAATGCATCTTAGTGTGTGTTAATGGATGAGCTAATGCAAGTGGTCAACATGGATCAAGCTTAATCTCAATATCAAACACAACTACGTAGATAAAAGAGAGTTAACACAATCACCATAAAGACATATATGAAACTTCATATATTAAGCATCCAAATTCTATAATAGCAAATCCATAACACAAAACATTATTCAACACTTGATTAAACTCTAATCAAGAAAATCTAACTACACAGCCATAAACCCTAACTCAGAAGTTTATAACAATGCAGTCAAATGTGACAATGTAAAATAACTCCCCTTTGAAGCCCATAGAACTCAAGCCATTGCTACATCTTCAAGAGGAATCGGTGTTCTAGCCATGCATAACATCGGGAACCCTCACAACTGTAAAGACACAGAGGCTATCCATAGTGACGACAGCAGATGATGAAGGCGAGGATGAAAAATGGATGGAATTCAAGGACGAAGGTCGAAGGTTAGAGATGGATGATGTGTGTTTGTCGGCCGAGGTGTATATGTTCTCTTTTTTCTCTGTTTGTTCACCCCTCGATATAACCTAATTTGGTAGGTTTTTATGATATAGATATTGGTCGGGTCAAACAGTGAGAGAATTTTCCCAAATTTGGTCCAAGTTTCTAGTACTTCGCCGCGGCGACAGGCAAGATGCGCCGCGGCGTACGCTTAATTATTTCACCGCGGCGAGCTTTTCCTTCATGTTTTGTCACGGTGGCAGTGTCTAGTTTGCCACAGCGAACATTCTGTAGCTCACGTCCTCATATTGACTCCATTTCATCCCATTGACTCCCTTTTCCTTGAGGCTCCTACAATAAAAAATAGCAATTTGCAATATCAATTGTCCTTAGAAAAATTTATAATGCAATCAATGTCAATTTGTAAGAATTTTTACTATCAAATTGCATAAAATACAAGCACACACTCAAGGACTAATTTAAACACAAAATCAAGAATTAAGAGTCAAAAAGTATATTAAAAATCATGAAAGTGTCGCCAATTTATATGATAAACTTGGGCTCAATCACTCATATACTTAATGTCACCTCAAATTCAAGAATCCAATCACATAGTTGGATACTTTTCATCAACAAAATGCATACACTCTCTGTAGCATATTCTACATCTTATGGTTGAGTCTCTGTTAGGATTAGGACTCTAATATTATTTCTGATTTATTCTTTCATTGATCATTCTATTTATTCCTTCATTGATCATTCTTAAGAATAAGCTATCTGGTTCGCTTAACCTAATTCGGTGAAATTCTTTTTCGAAAGAAGATTTCTTATTTCTGTCATCTATATTATTCATGTAACTTTTATCAATCCATTGTTTCCATCACTATTTATCAGACATTCTTAGTACCTCAAGAAGATCAATTTATATTGTCTCATACAAGGTCATAATGTTCTAGTTACCAAAACCTGATGAAGTAGTAGACATCATTATTGTCTTACCTGCTTAGGTGTGTATCATCAAGGTCATCCCATTCTATCCAGAGATTTATTTTTGACAGATCGCCAATTATCTTACAATAGTAATACTTTGATCTCTATTGATCTTAGACAATATTTCTCTCTTTATCCTTGCCACAATCAGGATTTCCTTGCAATGACATATACGAACATCAACTTTCCCCCAATTCTCCCGAATTTACCTCTTCTAGTGTTACATCATGTCATAATGATTTAACTACCATATTGGGTGCCTTAACTCTTCTCAATTGATTTGTCATCTTTTTCTTTACCTCATTTCTATCTCATCTTCCTATTGCCATTTATTTCGTAATTATAGAGGCATAACCATTATGAAACTCTAGTCTCCATTCCACAGACATATTCTCATATTGAATCATAAACTCTTATCACGATAATCACACAACCATTGTAAGTCTAAGTTCAACCTTTGAAGGTCATAGAAAGATTTATTTTCTTTCAACTTGGCTTATACACTTTAATCTCATCATTTCTACTTATATCCTTATTTTCCTCAATCAACCCACGATAATACAATCATGTTTATATCTCATTCAAGGGTATACCATCACAGTACAATATTGGCATCATATTCCACAATACATCCACCAATACAATTGTGTAAAATCTTTATCCATCATATCAAACCATGTACTATTTCTCATTTCTAATTATCCACAAACTTCCGTTTTCTCACATCTAACATATCATCATTTATCTGACTAATTCTAATTGCTCAGACTCTTAATAAATGCTCATGCGGATGCCTTATCTAAATACGACTCAGACTAGGGATCAGTTGCTACAGTCTGCTATGACATAAAAAAATGCATGTAACTTGACACATATTTTGAAAAAAGCCCATGTAAGAAACTAATTCTGGGCTCTGATACCAAATTGTAACACCCCACCCTCGCGAGACACGTTCCCGACATCCTAACTGATGTCCAACTGCGAATCTTGCAAGGGCGGCATGCTAGAACAGTCAAAACTCATTAAAACTCAGTACAAATTTTTTTAACACACATATGCGGAAATCAATAATGTAATCGGGCCCATATCTTTTATTTCATAAACATTGAAATCTCAATTATGAATACACTTTGATAAGTCTCTTTTACAAACCTTTCCACTTTGGAAAGTTATTACAAAACAGAAATAATCACATACATATGATACAAAATATTCGGAAGACTCCATTCGATACAAAAATTAAAAAAATATAAATGAAGACGCAATCTGATCCTGACCTCTAACTCTTACTTGAATGCAGTAGGTATACTCCCGTTTGTCTAACGGGGTACTCTTCAGAGCCTGAAAAATAATTTCAAATTTTAGGTGAGTTTTGCGAACTTAGTGAGTGACCATCATCGATGGTTCACTCAATTCATGCATCACATCAATACACGTAACAATTTATTCACATCTTTACATTTTCACGAAATATCACACTTCATTTTCAGAACAATCATCATAAACATTTCAAACATATAAGGTACACATATCAAGTATAAATGCAATGCACGTGAGACTCATTTTCAATTTGTTATTGATGTGACCGAGTGCATATAACTTTCCCATATTCATTGTGGATACCGTGTTCATTAATAACTGTCCCGTATCTGTTGGGGATACCAGGCTCATTTTACAAATGGAGCCTTTGGCTCTTAATCAAATCCTGAGCTCTAGACTCTTTTTCACAACCTGAGCTTTAAGCTCTTTATCACTTTCTGAGCTTTAAGCTCTTTTTCAGTGGCTACTCCGGTCACAACTGCCTTTATCTTTAATGCATTCATGTAATGAAATGCATCAATCACATATTTTCATCCAGTCACATGATCTCATTTACACATTCTCATAGACATTCTCATCGGACCTTAGTCTGGAATTTAGAGATCACATTTAGAAGCACTTATTTCATTGTGTTCACATACAAGTAACACTTTAATATCTCATTCATATATCACAATCATTGGACCCTCGTTGTCTGGAAACAACATAATCAAATCACATTTATTCTATAATTCAAATATAATAAAATCAAACAATTAATTGAGTGAGACCGTCTAGGTTACTCACAGTACGCTCCAGATTAGCGTTTGCTTCCAATTCTGGAAACGTCTGAATGCGTACGTTTATCCTGCACATCCAAAATTATGCAATACACACGTTGCACACACATTAATAATTGCACGATTATAAGCATTCATTTATGCACAAATGTGTATATGGACTATGTACAATGCATGCTCAATGAAAATCCTGGGTATATTATCAAATTTCACATCTTATCTAATTTCTCATTTTATAACTCAATTACTCTTCATTTCCTTATTAACGTTGTTTGCTCTTATTATCAAATTCTCATTCAATTTAACTTGATACACTTTACTCCTTTTCTTTGAATCACAATCTCAATCCTATGAATATCTTTATTTCCAAACAAACTCATACCTTTGGTACTTTGATATCAATAATTCATTCACTAATGTTATTCCAACATTACAAGATTACACATTATCTAAACTCTCATTTCTTCTTATAGATTTTTCTCCAATTTTCCAAACCTTTGGGTCTATTTTCCATTAACATTCTGACAAGGAAGATGAAGTAATTTGATCATACTCTCTTAAATTTTTCCTCTAACTATTCTCTAAACAATCTTTCTCATCTCAGACCACCGTCTTACAACTATTCTTCAACTCTAACTTCATTCTTTTGTTCATCTCTAAAGATCTCAAAACCAACATATATACATACATACACTGTGAAAATAAAAAACAGAGCATATATTTCTTTATCGACTTTCCATATATGTGTACTCTTTCATGTATATTTTTATGGTTCTTTCTAACTCAAAATCATTTCTACGCTATCTGATCACAGGATAGTCATCAAATACGAATTAACATCATATCCAGATTTTTCATCCTATTTGTACAGTGTTCATGAAGAGCGGCCATTTTTCTTTATAATCTTGTAATGATAAATAAATCACCATGTTTGTTTCATAAACCCACAACTCTAAAGGATTAACAAGATACTCACTTGATAAAACTCCAAGAAACCCTAACTCTCCTGTACCCTTGTACATCATCTTGATGGTGGTTTAGGTTAGGTTTTTTTTGAGGCAAAAAGGAAGAGATAACGAAGTTGGAGTAGCAAAAGGTAGATGAAAGCAAGATATAACTCTAGTGAAGGT
>JAOQMQ010005780.1:0-10843 GCA_027563845.1 Erythroxylum subrotundum
GCATGTTATGAGCAAGAAGATGAACCGATGATGGTTAAAAAGATTACAAGGAACCACGCTCAAGATTTCATGTTTTCCCAAGAAGTTGGATTCCGAAATTCGAACCCAACACAAGTGATATCAGAGCAAGAGTTGGGTTCCGGAATCGGGTGCCAACAGCAACCCTATTGAATTTGGAATTTTTGCTTATGGAAAAGAAATGAAGAAAGACAAGAGGAGCAAGAGGAAAGACATCCTTAAGCCAATTTCTTAAGCAAGGAATTCAAGGTAGGTACATGTTTATAATAGAGTAAATAAGCCACTATTGTTTTCTTTGAATCAAGAAAGTTTAATGATTTCAATTACCTCATGAATGTTACATTTGTTGCTTCTTGAATAAATTGAAAAATTGCTACATGTTTGGTATATGAATTGTGTGAATGATTTATGAAATGAAAAAAGGAAATGATTTTGAAAGGATATCAAGTTTATGAAATCAAGTTTCGAAAATGTGCCATTTTGGGCAATACGTTTATATGATGTGAAATGCATGATTATGTGGGTTTGTGGTGGTCCCCTAAGTTAAGTCAAGTACACTTCGACTAAAGACCTCTCCCGCTTGGCCGCTAGTGGCATGGAGCTCCTTCATGGACTCCTTTAAGTTCACGGATATGCAAAACCATTATATGAGATTGCGATAGAACGTTCTGTTCACGGCTACATAGGACCCTTATGGGAAATTGTAGTACGTTCTGTTTTGGATCCACCCAAACCATTCTGATATGATATGTGAACAAGTTTGATGCATTCGTGTTTTGTAGTTTGTGAATTTGACTATATGATGAGAATTTCAGAAATATGTGCTTTATGGATTCAATCAGTATTTTCTAAGACAAGTGAATGTTTTCAAAGGTTTTCTTATTTTTTCGTTATAAACTGTTACCCATGAGCTTTAAGCTCACCCCTCCATTTTCGTCCCATCTTCAAGTGAAGAGCATGAGAACGAGTAACCAAGATTCGAGGCATCATGCTACTTTTACTTTGTTTTTGTAAATTTAAGTTAGATTTAGTAAAAACAAGGCTTTGGACGCATTTCGAGAATTATTGGGTTCTGTATCTTTTGTATTTGGATTTTGATGCCAATGATGTTATGTGACTTAGAATGCCATTATAGTTTTGTAAAACTCTTATCTTATGTTATTAATGAAATATGAATTGTGTATGGATGATGTTGAGTTAGAATTAGGTATATTTGGGAAAGTTATCAACTTGAGATGACGATTTTGAACATGAATTGTTGTTATATATATATATATATATACACACATAAGTGAGATGTTATGGATAAGAAAGATAGGAATTATGAATGATGAGACTTTAGAATGGTTAAGAAGTGATGATGCATTAGAGGAAGTGAATTTGAGACAATTTTCAAGTCTTTCACAAGGATAAAATTTGTATTCTGACTTCGGGAGACAAACTGTAGTAATCTAGGCTGAATTAGACAAAGTTGTCTTCTTAGAAGTTGTAGCTTATCTTTCTAGCTTTCCAACGCCATATGGTCTGAAATTTTTCGATATCGATGTTGAGAGATATGATCATTAGAACTTTGTAATGCTGCAAAGGATGTTTATACAGAACAACTATAGTAAGGATGAGAATTTGTTGTACGTGATGAGTCATTTGAGTTGAGATTTGGGAGTTTAATACACCCAAATTGGTAACTGAATGTTTAAGGAGTGATATTGTATTAGAAGAAGCGAATTTGGGAAGATTATGAGTGAAAGTGATGTTAGAATAGATGTAGGAACCATTAGAGATGCTTTGTAGAGTGTAGTTAGTGATTTAGAAATTTTGGTGATGTGAGAAAGACCTCGTAGAAATCCCTTTGTCTGATTTATTTTAGACTGAATCTCTTCGTCTGATTCATCTCAGACTGAATCCCTTCATCTGATTTATCTTAGGCTGACTCCCTTCGTCTGATTTATCTTACACTGAATCCCTTCGTCTGATTGATCTTAGATTGAGTCCCTTCGTCTGATTTATCTTAGACTGAGTGCCTTTGTCTGATTCATCTTAGACTGAATCCCTTCGTCGGATTCATCTTAGATTGAATCCCTTCGTCTGATCCATCTATGCTTTTGGAAATTCAAGATTTTGGCCTTTTAGATGGCAAAATCTCTCTTCATGGTCTTCACAAAAGTTGTAGATCCCGAAATCTTCTTCAAAACCACCCTAAAATGACCACAATCTGATATCTCTGGTGAAAGTTATGTCAATTGTCTCAAGATAGGTACAATATGATTGAGGACATAATCATGTTTGATTCTTTTGGCCATAATTTCATCATCCGATCTCCAAATGAAGTGATTCTTGAACCAATAGATTCCTAATGTATTTTTGTATCTCTCCATTAAAAAATTGATAGCCTTCGATCTTGATTTGAAAAAGATTGCTGAAAAGAAAGTGAGGGATCGGTTAGGAGAGCATGACTAGGTTATGAACATACTTCGGTATTTAAATCATATCTTGATCGGTAGAGCTCCGAATGAAATGATTCTTATTTCAAAATAAACTAGAGACATAGAGCTACAAAGTATCTAAAGGAATTAAATTTTAATTTGGTCTCTAAGACTTTCAACTTCTGGATGGAAGTTGAGTATAGTGTAATGTTTCAGTTTAATAACAGTCCATAAATGTTTTGGCTATAACTTTCAAATTTCTAAACCAAATTGAATGATTTTTGTGTCATTAAAAACTTAAGACAATGGAGAACAAATGTTCTGAAGAAGTCAAATTGTAATTTCGGTTTGAGTTTTCCCAAAATTTACTCTGAAACAGGAGAAATGAGTTTCATCATGGTGACTGACTGGTGTGGGCATGCCACCCTTGTGGGATAATGGCTAATGAGGGTTCATTGAAATTACCCTACAGGGGTAATATGCTTACGTTCTCACGACTCCGATGTTGGTCTTCGAAAATATGGGGTAATGAAGTTCACGTGTTATGACTCCGCAAGAGGTTGGACTCTGAAAATGGAGTCCAACAGTTATGGTATCAAAGTAAGAGTTGGGCTTCAGAAACGAGATCCAAAAGTTGTGGTATTAGAGCAAGAGTTGGGCTCTGGAAACGGGGTCTAACAATACAGTAGCTGTCTTTGGACTTCGTAACGAAGTAGACAACAATCAACCTTCTGGGATCCAAAAGGAATGATTACTATAGATTCAATGATAACACTGCAGGCTGAGATCGACAACCTAACCAAGCAATTGAACAACCTAAAACTTCCTCTCCATTTAAAGCAATTCAGCATGAATTTGAGTTATGCGAATAAGAGAGCCATATCACAGTTGATTTCTTCCTAGTGGAAAACAACAACGTGGAGCATTTCAACTTCAATGGAGAACAATTTGGTCGGGGAAGTAATCATCCTTATTTGAACACATACAATCTGGGGTGGCAGAACCACCCAGATTTATGTTGGTTAAACAATTCAGTGACTCACATGAGACATCAAGACCTATTAGGATTTCAACAAGATGAGTCCAGTTCATAGGATTCTAGGCCCAGAAGTGATTGAAAGGGAAGTTTGAGTAAGTATAGAAGATTATGCCTCTTCTATTCACAACCTAGAGGTTCAAACATGACAGCTTTTGATTGAATTTTGTAAGAAAAGTGTAGAAAACTTTCTGAGCAACTTGGAAGTAAATCCAAGAGAGCAATATAAGGCTATCACACTTAGGAGTGGGAAGGAGCTAGAAGAACTAGCAAAAATACAAGATGAGACCCACTTTGTAGAAGACCAAGAGAAGAAGAAAAATGATAGACAAAAATGGGGACCCTGCTTACATTCCTCCTCCACCCTACCCACCAAAAATACCATTACCACAAAGACTTCAGAAGAATGAATTGGGTATACAATTTGTAAAGTTCTTGAAAAAACCGAAGAAATTGCAAATTTAGTTGTCTTTTATGGAAGTATTAAAACATAAGCCCACGTGCATAAAATTTCTCAAAGACACAATATCAATGAAACGAACTTGGGAAGATAACCAGACGATAGCCATGACGGAAACTTGCAGCTCCTTAAAGATCTAAGGAGTTTTACAATACCCTATGTAGTTGGTAATTTAGGTATTTCGAAATGTTTATGTGACTTAGGCATAAGTATAAACCTTATGTCTTTTGTCGATTTTTAGGAAACTGGGGTTAAGAGATGTGAAGCCAGCATCTACGTGTATTCAGTTGGCAGATTAGTTGATAAAGAGACCGTTTGGCATGGTAGAGGGTGTATCTATAAAAGTAGACAAGTTTATCATTCCTGTGGATTTTGTTGTGCTAGACTTTGAAGAGGATCGAAATTGTTTGCTAATCCTTGGTTTACCATTTTTGACCACTGGAAAAGGTTTGGTAGATGTCTATGAAGGCAATCTCATCCTTCAGATTGGATATAAATAAGTGAAATTCAACATGAATAAGTTATTAAAGAATCCAAAGGAGGGAAACTCATTCAGGGATTATTGATGAAGTCGAATCTTTAAAGAAGCGAGAGGAAGAAAAACAGATGACAACGGAGATTGGGTTTGAAGAATATGAGGAAGTCTTTGTTTAAGAAGTTGATGAAGAAGAGAATGACGAACTGATGAAAGTGGAGATAAGGGTTGAAGAAGATACAGACGTCTTTGTTCAAGAAGTAGAAGAAGAAGAGGAAATGTAGGTGATTGAGGAAGAAAGAGAACATTTCTCCTTCTTATATGTCAAACTGTTAAATTCAATAGACGATTATGGGAGTTTTATTATTCCTTATTTTATTGACAACTTGTTACTTAAAAGGGCATTATTGAACCTACTTAGTTTTCTTGATTTGATTAATTTTGTCTTTTTGATTATTTTATTTACAAGTTCCTAAACTAAAATTGAGTGACACGGGTGGAAGCAAAATACTTATAATTGACCCAGGTTGAGTGTGGAAGGAAGAGCATGTCAAGCTAATGACATTGCCTAAGTGCTACTTGGGAGGCAACCCAAGAATTAGGATAAGTTTTATTTGTTTTATTTTATTTTATTGGTATTTTGTTATTTTTATTTTTTTAGGAAAGAATTGTTGGAATTTCGTGGCTAAAAGTATCTCCACATTCTGTCACCAACTCCGTCACCACCTCAGTCTCCTGCTTTTGTGCTTTTAACCTTTCCTTTTATTTTTTTTATTTTTATTTGTTGTTGTGTTTTTCTCATTAAATGTGGGGAGGATTTTGCATTGTCATGTCATAAGTGCGAATTTTGCAAATCATATTTTTAATTTTTGTTAGCTTGACATGGTGTGAATATATGTTTCATATGTGTGAATTATGTCAATGTGTCAATGACAATAAGTTGATGGAAGTAGTTTAGCTTTGAACATAGTCATTGAATTTGTAAAGGCATATTGGCTTGTGCATTTTATATTTTATCTTTGGTTAAATATGCAATGTTAATTAGGATATGATGCCAGTTTGTTCATCTTAGGAAATTTGTTTCATACATTTATAATTATAATTCAATTGAATATGTTAGTATCATTAGTAGTCTTTCATGAGGATTATTGGCTAAAAGAAATGTGGTAGGCCATGTGAAATGAAAAAAAAATATGCATGTCCATTAAATGAATAAATATTCTGCTGACTCTTTTGAAACAAACATTGGGTTATGAATAGAGCTAATACCTAGTTGAGAATGTGATATAGCTGAGTAATCGGGGACATCCACGACAAAATGTCTGTCTTCATGTCAAAAGGCTAGAATGACTTTCTAACCAAGCTAATTAACAAAACATAGCCCAGTTAAGTAACCAGGGGACATTCATGACAAGGTGTTTGCCTTCACGTCAAAAGACTAAGTTAACGTTAAAGAAAATAAAAAAAAGTGGTAGTCAATTTTGGTTGATTACTAATTATCAACATACATATATGAGTGCTTTACGTGAATGAATATTATGTTAATGTCTTGATTAGTATGTATATTCAATTCAAAGTGCTTAGCCGTAAATTTCATAGGTTAATATGTTGGAATAACTTGAATGATTATAGTTTGAGGTTAAATTGGTTTCGTGAAGTTAGATGTCATTGTATCACTAGTGCATGTTGCATAAATGTATGTGTTATTATATGGATTGTTTGAGTTTGAGTTTGTGTTTTGTTTTTGATAGATGTTTAAGTGTGTTTTTGAGTATTTCTTAGATGATTATCATATATATAGGCTTAAAATTTTGTTGTTATTAGTGTTTGTTTATGTTCTAAGTATTTGTATGGTTTTGAATATGATTTGGATCTTAATTTTATGTTTCAAGAGGTGTTTGATGTGTGTTTCAGTGTATGGAAACAAGAAATTGATGAAAAGAGAATAATTAGAAGTATAGAAGCAGACCATTATCGTGACTTCTATAATTTTTCTCCCTCCTTATTTTATAAATATAATGTCTTATGCTAATTTTGAATATCATTGAATCATTGAGATTACTGAACTTTAGATTTAATGCCTAATCAATAGTTTCTTCTATAAAAGTGGGAGTATATCGCAAGTTGAGCCTTTATAGTATATTTCTCTAAATGTCTACGTACCTTGCCATATGCATTCTCTAAATCAATAAAAACCATATGTAGGTAACATTGCCTTTCCCTGTAATATTCCATTAATCTTCTAAGAAGATGTAAAGCTTCGATCATAGACCTTCCTAGTATCAAGCCAAACTCTCTGAGATAGGAGCATCCTTTCTCTCTTCATTCTCAATCACCTTCTCCCATAACTTCATAGTGTAACTAAGTAGTTTAATACCTCCATAATTATTACATCTATGGATATTCCCTTTGTTCTTGTACAGAGGAATTAACATACTAAATCTCCACTCATTTGAAATTTTGTTGGAATTAAGGATCACATTAAAAATCCTGGCTAGCCAAATAAGACCCTCTTCACCTAGGCTCTTCTACACCTTTATAGGTATCTCATTAGGCTTACTGCCCTTCCATTCTTCATCTTCCTCAAATCTCTTTAAATTTCTTCCTTTGTAATATACCAACAATAGGTAAAGTTACAATACCTCTCGAATGTGTTAAAATAACCTAAATAGATGTTGTACTATATGTCGTTATTAAAAAGGCTATAGAAGAACCTCTGCTATCTTCTCTTGATGTCATTTTCAACTAGGAGCACCTACCTTACTTTATCTTCTATTAAAAAAAGACTTGATTTAATTTTCTCTTTTTCCTTTCCCTAGCTCTCATCAACTTAAAATATCATTTTCTCCATCTTTAGTTTCCAATCATTGATATAATTTGTCAAAAGCTTTTCTTTTAGCTTTTAAGATTATCTTCTTCACCTCTTTCTTTGCTAGTTTGTAACTTTGTCTATTAACTACTCTCTCTACCTCTATGGGGATATCCAATAGAGCTTTACAAGCACCCTTCTTGATCTTTACCTTTTTTAGTACATATTTATTCCACCAACAAGCCTCCATTTTACAACCACTGGGCCCTTTAAAAATGCCTAAAATCTTTTAGTTATATTCCTTAAAAGAATTTCTACTCTCTCTCACATCTAGTTAGCATCTCCTTCTAATTTCCATTCTTCTCCATATATTACTTTATCCCTAAGTTCCATTGTATCTCCTTTTAGATTTCGCCATTTAACTTTGGTACACTTCATAGGACTTATCTTCTTCCTCTAACCTTTAATTATAATATCCAAAACTAACGATCTATGTTGAGTTAATAAACAAGCGTTAGGTATCACCTTGCAATCCATACAACTAAGTCGATCACTCTATCTTACAATGAAGTAGTCAATTTGAGTTTTTGTGATTCTTGTTTTCTTTCAAAAAAGAGTTCACTATCACCAACTTAAACACTACCATGAGGTCTAATAAAGTTGTCTTATTATCCTATCACCGTAATCGAAATCCCCATGAGTCTATGAATACCTGTCCAAGGTTACCCCTATATGATTATTAAAGCCTCCTCCTAGAATAATTCTCTCATCAAGAAGAATCTGCTAAATCACCTCATCTAGCTCTTCTCAGAATTGGTGTTTAAGCTATTCTCTAACCCTACTTGAGGTGCATAATCACACACTACATTAAAAACAACACCTTTCACCACAATCTTTAGGAATGTAATCCTATCATTAGAGTCTTTAACCCTACAATATGATGTATAAGTTCCTTGACAACCAAAATACCTACCTCATTATGTCATCTCAAAAACATGAATACTAAAGTTTAAATTCATTAATCTCTTTCGCTTTAGCTCCTTTCTAACTCTTGGATGCACGCTATTTAAGTCTTATATTTGTCTAAATATCCTCTAGTTCTAAATACTTCCCTATAAGGTTCTTGATGTTTTAAGAATCTATTCGTAATTTGTCAACATCTTCTCTTCTCCTAAACCTAAATCTAACCAAAAGATTTATGCTATCATCAGTAGTCAAAGCCACTACTCCCACCCTAATGGCTAACACAAGCTATAGAATACACGTCCAGCAAGTCCCTAAATGTCTTTAATAATACTCGAGAAAAGGAAAAGGAATTGTTATTAAATCCTAAAATAGGCATTGCAATAAACAGATGTGAAAATCACAACTACACTTGGCCACAAGCGAATCAAAATTAGATGGTCTGAAAACTGAACCACTAATAGTAACTACGTTTATATAGAATGGTAAATCATACTACTGCATAGTTAAAAAAGGACAAAAAATTTGAAAACTATAAATAAAAAAGAACTTAAAAAATTTAAAGAACAAAAACTAACCAATTTGATCCGATCTTTTTAAGACGCCAGACATCAGCTTTGTATGTTCTCATTGAAGTTAGCATTGTTCATCATAAATTCCTCCATTGTAGGGCTCACTATAAATCTGCAAAAGAAGAAAGCAAAGCTTAAAGTTTTTCAAAATCCAAATAACAAAACGTCTAGAAGAGGACTGAAAATTGACTAAACTTGATCAAATCTAAGCTACCAACATAAATGAGATCCCAAAATTAAGACCCATAACAAGATATGTACTTTTCCAATAATGTCCAACAAATTCAGAGGTTGTGTTTGCAAGAAAGAAGAAGCCTAGAGTAATAATAATAATAAGAAATATGTAAACCATTTTTATGACCCAATAATCTAATACCAAAAACCCACAAATTTTACAAAAGAAATAAGAGGATTTCAACAAAGAACTATATTCACCGGTAAAAAAGGAGCAGTCTTTTGGCGTAAAGTAATAATGGGAGAAGAGGAAAACAAAAGTTATGCATCAATCTTGGAGGTGTGAAACTAAGTATGATGAATATTTAGTGATTTCAAGATGATTGATTGATCGACTAACAAGATATAGGTATAGTCGCAATTAAAAAATTTATGATTATATAAAACAAATTCTTTTAATCTCTTAATACACCTCGTACCACCACACAAGATCAAGATATATAGATATATATATTGATCTGGACGTAAGAAATAGATGCCTAATGTCTAAAAAAAGCAGCGGTGCGCGTTCGACTAAGAATAAAAGAACTTATCTTCATGTCACAGTAATTTATTCAAGAAACAGAACAAAAACTTAGGACCAAAAGAATCGGATCGAGAATGTTGATTTGCAAGTTCCCAGCCAAAAGCTTTAAACGTTAGCAACTTTAAGAAAAGAAGCGGGATAAAATTGAGCTGGAGAAGATGATAATAAACAAAACCAATATATATATAAAATTGAGCTGCAGAAGATGATAATAAACAAAACCAATATATATATATATATATATATCCAAAGGATTTGAAGCCTTTTTTTTCACGATATTTTAGATGAAAATGAACCAATTTGACGAGCTACGGTACAAACAAAATTTTCCCAGTAGTCGAGGACTGAAAGTTGGAAGTAGCAGTGATAGTACCCTAGAAATCAACAGCCCAAAAGAAGCTAGAGCTCTATTGAAGAATGTTTTCTTTTTTTTCAATAAATGTAAGACACGCAAGAGGGAAATCAGTGGCGATGGCATCAAAGTTTTACTGACGGATATACTGAAGTTCGACTAACATAAACCCATAACAAATGAAAGAAATTGAAATAACAATACTCCTAAAAATCGCCAGCTTGCAGACCAACACTGCTTCTTCTCAACTAGAATCTACTGGAGCAAAGTTGGGACTCTATTTCAAACTCCAATTGAGGCTCACAGCAGGAAACCTTGAAGAGTTCCTAATAAAAGCAGAGAGAAAAACAAAGAGAGAAACGTACCACAACCATACGAAGTGAATGTACAGCAATACAAGTAAGCATGCCGAAGTGGGAAGATCTTAAAAAGCTATGTTTTCACGGATTCCACAGATGGTCTCTTCCATTATTATCAATCTACATAAACAGAACAAAATGAATGAAGAAGTAGAGAGAGAAAGATCCGTTGCTAGCGATTCAAATATATTGAACATCTTGGTTACTCACGTGTTTTAAACTTATGGAAAGAATCAAAATCCATATATACAAGCACCAAAGAGAAAGCATCGGAAAAAAGATATAAATGACTTACATTAGTAAATCAGGTAAAATGGCCAAAAAATTAAAAAAAAAAGAAAGAAAGAAAGCAATAATATACCTCTAACTAATTAGAGGAAGATTTAGGGATGTTTGTTTTCAATTATTTTTTTAAATTCAGAAAAAAAAGCTTGTTTGAGTTTAAAGTTTTTTTAGTTTCTTCTAGTTTTCATAAATTATGAAAACAATAAAAAATAATTTTTTCTTTTAAATTATGATAATAAAAAGTGGTTTTTTGTTTTGTTTCTTTTTTTTTGGGTAATATTATTTTAATATTAAAAAATATATATTATTTAATTATTTAATATAATTATTA
>JAOQMQ010005821.1:0-10838 GCA_027563845.1 Erythroxylum subrotundum
CTTGAGGTAATCCAAAATACAGACTGCCCATATGATGTTTTTCATATATGGATTGCTTTTATGGATTTATCTGCAACAAGGACTAGCAACGGATTCGGTCCTAATCCTATAACGTACCAAGAGATACTTTCCTACATGCTCACAAGGGATATTTCTCTTGAGAGTGAAGAGGTGGAAATATTAAAGCACATAGATATTTTGTACTTAAATAAAATGAATAACAAAATATCTTCTAATAAATAGTTGCATAGGGGAACACAATGTCAGACTCAATCTCAAGATTAGGTATAGTAGTAGAAGAGAAAGGACTCCGTGAAGCTCTTCAGGGTCTTGATAAACTAATCATGCTTATGGAGAAGGCTGAGTCAAGGGCAAGCTCCCCTATTGCAGTTAAAGTTGACTCTAGCAATGTAGAAGCCTCTGCAGCAAAAGTATTAAAATCAAACACAGACATAGCTAATAGTGAAAAAAGTGTTGCTAGTGCTACACAGCAAGCACAGACAATAGTAGTAGAGGCAAAAAATAAAGGTGCAGATGCAGCGGTAAGTTCTGCAGAAAGCTCGTCTAAAAAAGAGGTTTCAATTGCAGAGAACCTTAAAGAAAAGCTTGTAAAAGTTGCAGAATCCTCTGCAAGCAAAAAAGAGCTAATATCTGCAAGAACACTTGAAAAAACAGTTGCAATTGCGAAAACAATTGCAGAAGCTGAGAACAAGATAAACATTGAAAGAAGTAAGTCAGACAGTGCAGTTGCAGTAATAAGGGCAAAATCCGAGGCCACTGCAATTAAGGCATCTTCTGAAAGGTCTTTGATACAAATAGCTTATGACAAGCAAATTGAACTTAATAAAGAAGCTTCTGCACAAATAATCGCAGGTATACAAGCTAAGTCTGACGCTAGTTTAGCAGCATTGAATGCAAAAAAGATAGCAGAGAACGAGAAGGCTGATAAACGTGCACTCTTAAGTGCACAAAAAGTACAAGAGGATGTTATTAAGGTTGTTGCATCCTCCGCTGCAAAGCAGGTAGCAACTCTTGCAGAATCCACGGTAAATATTAAACGTGAGCATGAAAAGCGTTTAACAGATTCAGAGAGAACTGCAAACAGAGTAACTATCACAGAAGCCAAGGCGGCAGCTTCCATAGTGCAGACTAATGCAAGGTCTTCTGCACAAATACAGGCCATTAGAGAGCGTACAGCATCTTTTGCAGAGAAAATGAGCCTAAGGGAACAAGGGGCTGCAGAACGTACGCTAAAAGCCCAGCAACAGGGTGTAGAAAGTCTTTCTAGCCTCGCAGCTAAGGCTTCTGCTGTAATGTCTATTGGCTTTGCAGGATGGGGTATTCAAGAGTCTGTGATGGGGCTTATAAGAGCTGCTGACAGCATGACAGAGCTGAATGCAAGACTTCGGCTTGTTACTAGCTCTAGCAGTGAGCTTTCCTCTGTACAACAAAAATTGTTTGATATGTCTCAAAAATCAGGGACAAGTATCAAGGCAAACAGTGAGATTTATTTCGGTCTTGCAAGAGCTGGTAAGACTCTTGGAACTTCTCAAAAAGAATTGATACTCCTTACAGATGGGCTTAGTAAAGCATCTATTGTCGGCGGTTCTTCGGCAGAGTCTTACAGGTCTGCAATGATTCAATTGAGGCAAGGGCTTGAGGCAGGTGTATTGAGAGGTCAAGAACTTAACTCTGTGATGGAACAAGCTCCTCGTGTTGCACAAGCTTTAGCGGAAGGGCTTGGTAAGACGAATGGCGAACTTAGAAAGATGGGGGCAGACGGGGCACTGGTTACAGAGGTTGTAATTCCCGCCCTTTTAAAAGGCTTCAAAAAGATTGATGAAGAATTTAAATCAATGCCTAACACTTTTGGTAGAGGGTGGCAGAGGATTGAAAATTCTTTCTTATCTCTTGTTGATAAAATAAATAAAACAAGTGGTGTTACAAGTGCTTTAAGTGAGTCTTTAACATCATTATCTAGTGTTATGGATTCTTTTAGTGCAGAAGGGATTGCAACATCCCTTGAATATGCGGCTGTAGCTGGTGATGCTTTAGCTCTTGTTCTAGCTGGTAAAGTTGCATCCGCCACACTCGGGTTCATCACAGGTCAATACTCCGCAATTGTAGCAAACGCAGCTAAGGCTAATTCTGACCTAGAATCTGCAAGGACTTCTACAATAGTTGCTGAACAAAACATTCTAGCTGCTAGAAGTGCCCAAGAAAGGGCAGCTATTGTTGTTGCTTCGGCAGAGAGAGAGTTAATTGCAGCAAATACCGGTATTACGTCTGCTGAACGTCTAATAGTTGCACAAGAAGCTGCCGCTTTAGCTACTAGAAACCTGGTAGCATCTAAGTCGGCTCTTGTAATAGCTGAAGAAGCTGCAACTGTAGCGGCAAACGCACACACAGTGGCACAAGAAAGGCAGACTGCCGCTGCTACTCGAGCTGGCATAGTTATGGGAGGCCTTAAAACAGTATTTTCAGCACTTGGTGGCTGGATAACTGTAGCTATTGGTGCAATCTATTTGCTTGTTAAAGCATGGGATAGTGTGGCAAATGCTGCAACAAATGCAATAACTGCACAAAAGGCAGCAGCTGCTGGTGCATCCTCTGCAACAACTGTTGTAGAGGCAAAAAGAATGGTAAACAAGGCAAATGAAGACATAGTACGCCTTAGTGCTCAAGTGGAACAATCTGAAAGTGCTGCTGCAAATGAAGATTTATCTGAATGGATGAGACAACGATCCGCAAAAAATGCAAGAGATTATAAAGAAGCTTTAGAGAACGCTAAACTAGCAAAAGAAGCTGCAGTAAACCGTGAGAAACAGATTTTAGAACAACAAAGGAACTCTAATAAGGAAGCAGAAGATGCAATCCCTTCTCCAAGTAAAGTTGTAGAAAAGTTTAAAAATAATTCTCTAGTACAAACGTCTGCTATGAATGATGCTTCAGAAAAAGAAAAAATCAATCAAGCAAGAAAACAAGCTATTGCATCTATAAGAGCATCTGTCCCTCCTGATGAAAAACACTTCAGATATAGTGAAACACCACAGGTTAAGAAAGCAGAAGCTGAGGTAAATAAGCTGGCCGATGCAAAAATAGCAGAGCTGAATGAAAAAGGTAAAAAATCTGGTGCAAAAACAAAAACAAAAAGGCCAGAGTTGTCTGCGGGGTATGATGCAATTGTATCTTCTGGTAAAGAAGAGCTAGAGTTGCTTGGAAAACTCTCTTCAGCACAAGAGAAACTTCTTGGGTATGTTGTTCCAGAAACACTTTCAAGAAAACAAGCTGTAGAAGTGTCACAAGAGCAGTTTAACATCCAATCCAAGATGGCTAAAATACAAGAGCAGCTTAAAAAAGATAATCTTGGGTCTGGTGTAAGAGAGAGTTTACAAAAAACTCTTGAAATGTATAAGAAGCGTACAGATTTTGTTTCTGAAGAACTTGCTGTAACACATGCCTTGCAAAAAGAACAGAACAATATAAAGATATACCAAGAAGATATTCTTAAACCGGCTCAAAGACGTAATGATATAGAGAAAGAACTTCTAAGTTACTACGTTCAGACTGGAGAACTTAGCAGTGCAGAGGCAAACCGGCAAACACTTATAAACAGTCAGAAGATGATTGAGATGGAGTATGCAGGCGATATTGCACAAGCTCAAGAGACTTTCAACTCCCTACAGTCTGCGGGATACAAAGAAGCTGCAAAAAATGCACAAAAAAGGCTATCAGCCCTTGAGTCAGAAAGAGATGCAAAGCTAGAAATAGCTCAAATTAGGCTTGACGGTGAGTCAGATGCTAAAAAGTTTGAAGCAGGTTTTGGCAGGGCATGGCAAAAGTTCAAAGACGATGCTAGTGATGCCTCTAAAACTGCGGAGAAACTGATGAATGGTGTACTCAAAGGTATTGAAGATACTTTATACAACATGATGAGTGGTGTTAAAACCAGCTTCTCTGATTTGTGGAAAAGTATCCTAAGCGACTTTAGGCGTTACCTAGCACAACAAATGACAAAAGAGATAGGGGATGGTCTAAAGGGCATATTAGACAGTGTTTCAAAACCGTCTGGTGGTGGTAATGGAACCGGTAATGGTACGTCTAGCGGTGGAGCTGGCACTGGTAGCGTGACTTCAATGACTGCTCTAGGAACTCTAGGAACTTTAGGTAAGGGTGCCTATGACTGGTTTACTGGCGGGGCTAAGACAGCAGTTGACGCTGTATCTTCCACTGCTGAAATAGGCACATACTCGATAGGTGCATACAGTGGTATTCCATCTGTAAATTATGCACTTGATCCAACTAAATTTTATAGCCCTTCTTCCTATTCAAATACTGTAATACCTATCGACCCTTATGACCCTTTTGGTGGTGCTTTGGGAGGAACAGCAGCTAGTAAAGTTGGTGATAAAGCTGCTGGTGAAGTGGCTAGTAAAGTTGGTGATAAAGCTGCTGGTGAAACAGTTGGAACTACTATCGGAACTTATGCTACATATGCAAAAGTTGCCTTTGATGTGTTTAAATCAATTGAAACCGGCAAGGGATGGGGGTCGACTGCTGGTGGTGTAGCTGGTGCTGTTGTTGGGTCTATTGTCCCAGGTCTTGGTACAGCATTAGGTAGTGTGGTAGGAAGCACTCTTGGCAGCTTCCTTGATAGCGCGTTTGGCGGCGGAGGTGGCGAAAACGTAGGCGGTAACTTTGTAACATCGTGGGATGCTAGTGGTAAGGTAATATCTCAAGAGCATGGTGCTGGTTTTACAAATAACCAAAAAGACAAGGAAATACAAACAACACTAGATGGTATGCAAACTGCATATGCAGACCTAGTTAAAACTTTAGGAGGAACAACCAAGGCTATTGACTTCTCTTTAGGGTATAGGACTGACCCAGAAGGTACAAGTGGTAACACTATCAGGTCACAAGTGAATGTTGACGGTATTGGGAATGCTTACTCAACATATCATTCTATTGGTGGAGATATAGCAGCAGAAATGAAGCTAGAGGCTTCTAAGATGATGGTAGCAGCTCTTAAAGGCAGTGGTCTTAAAAAAGATGTTGAGGATATTTTCTCAAGCATAGATATTACTACAGCAACGCAAGCTCAACTAGACGCTTTAATTGAACAAGCTAAAACTGCCACACAAGTTGCAGAAAAAGCAATAGAGGACTCAAAGAATGCTGAAATAGAGATGAGTAAGATACTCTCTTTGTTCAAGTCTTGGTCTTCTGTCTTCCCGCAATTTGAAAAAGCAAGTGCAGATGCTAAGAAGGCATTTGTTGACTTGTCTGGCGGTCTTGATACACTAGCTTCTAAGATGTCTTCCTATTATGGTAACTTTTACTCTAGTGAAGAAAAGACTGCGAATGTTTGGAGTAGCATAACCTCCGTGTTAAGCAATGCTGGTGTCAAGGAAATACCAAAGACAAGAGCAGAGTTTAGGAATCTTATGGAAACAACAGATATTACTACGGAGTCTGGAAGGAAACTTGCGAATGTTTTACTGTCCATAGAATCACAGTTTGCTTCTGTAACAGAAAGCTTAGACGATGTTGCTAAAGCTGCGGAGGATGCTACAAAGGCGGCGAATGATAAAAAAGCAGCAGACAAGGCTACAGCTATAAGAGAGGCACAAACTGCAGTTGACAACGCAAGAAGTAAGGTACAAGAGGCTTACGATAGAGAAGCAGGTGCTCTTAGGGCAACTATAGACAGGCTTAAACAGTTTCAAGACCAGATAAGCAAGTTTAGAGATAGTCTGTACTTGGATAACACCCTATCCCCTCTATCTAACTACGATAAATATCAGTTTGCAAAATCAAGGTTGGAGGATACTCAGCAAAAAGCTCTTGCAGGTGATGAAAAAGCCCAATCAGAGCTTGAGCAAGCATCTAAAGACTTCCTAGATTATAGTAGAGTTTATAACGCAAACAATGCACAATATAAACAAGACTTTGACATGGTGCAAACGTTTTTAAGTAAGGTAAGAGATAACACCAAGATACAAATAGACACTGCTACAAAGCAGTTGGCTTCTTTGGATAAAATGGTTGATGGGATACTCATTGTAAACTCCTCTGTTGAAACTCTTACACAAACAATATCTTCCTACTTTACAGCACTTATTGCACTACAGGCAGCAAATGCTGGTACAGATGCACCTCCCACTACAAAGCCTCCTGTAACACCTCCCACTACAAAGCCTCCTGTAACACCTGTAACACCCACCACTCCGACAACTCCTATAAGCAATGGCTCTACTGAAAGCGTAGTAAATTCAGCGGCTTTTGCTGACCTTACCGGACTGATAAATAATGCTGCTTATTTTGTTTATCATAGAGGAGCTACTGAAAGTGAAGTTGACTGGGTAGTTAAAAATCTTGGTAGTGATGCTTCTTGGGACAGTATTATGTCTGCAGCACTTGCTGCAAGGGACAGTGGTCTTTCTGCCCATGATGCTTTTGTTGGAAGAATAAATGCCGTATCAAGTGTATTCCAGCAAAGAGACGCTACAAGTAGTGAAATAGATTGGATAACTGGGCGAGTAGGCGAAGGTGCTTCTTTTACTGATATTAAAAACGCTGCTGCAGCAGGGCTTGGCATAACGTTAACCACGCCGTCCCATGCTAATGGTCTTGCGTCTGTGCCATTTGATGGGTATATGGCAGAGCTTCACCAAGGTGAGCGTGTTCTTACAAAGAATGAGGCTACGCAGTACAACGGCGGTGTTAATAACTGGTCTTCTAGTGTTGTAGAACCATTATTAGTTGAGCTGTCTACCTTAAGAGAGGAAGTGAAGGCTCTTAGGCAAGAGGTAAGCAATCAGGGTGACGCGGATAGACAACAACGTGGTGTGATAGCAGAGACACAAATAAGTGTTCAAAAGAAGCAAGTAGTAGAGGCTTCTAGGGCATATGCTAATAATATGTAAATAATAAGGGGTAGGGATGGAGTACGTTGTAACAATTAGTGCATTACATATTAGTACACTTAAGGATAAGGTGTTTTACTTCTCTGGTGGGCTAGGTTTCACATCTTCCCCTTCCTCTACCCCCTCTAACACGTTTTTTGACCCAAGGCTTAATAGACCATATGAAGCAAGAAGGGACTTGTTCGATAGACTCACAACATATGGTGCTATCAATACAGGGATTGGGGAATTATCTCTTAATAATACAGATGGTGGCCTAGATTCTCTTTGTACAGACTATGCTGTTAACGGAAGGGAAGTTAAAATATACGTGGCAGAAACGCTTAGTATAAACTTTCCTGCTGATTACACACTTGTCTGTAAGGCTGTTGCAAATCTTGCTCAGTCTAGTAGTGCAGAAGTCAGGGTGTCTTTATCTGATAAAATGAAGAGCTTAGAAAAGCCTCTGCTTAATTCAAAATACTTAGGGAACAATTTACTTCCTTCTGGTACTGAAGGGGTGGAAGATGACTTAAAAGATAGAAGAAAGCCAAGGGTTTATGGGAGAGTTCAAAATATAACACCGTATTTTGTAAATACAGCAAGGCTTATATACCAGATAAGTGATAAACCTTGTTCTGTAACCACTGTGTATTCTAGGGGGATTCCGTGGCTATCTGATATAAATTTCGCATCTTTTTCTGACCTCAATAATGATACCCTTGAACCAGCTCAAGGAAAGTTTAGAGTGTATTCTGGTACTGAAGGTACTTATATAAGGCTTGGGTCTATTCCGGCTGGAACTCTTACATGTGACGCTCAAACTTCTGAAACAAGAGCAGCAGAGCTTATTAAGACAATCCTAGCAGACGCTGGAATATCGGATATAAGCTTGACAGATATTGCTAGTATGAACGCACATTCATACCCATGCGGTGTATATGTAACTGAAGAAACAACAGGTTTACAAGTTATAAACGATTTTTGTATGGCAATAGGGGCTTATTGTTCTTTTGATAGACATGGTGTGTTTAGACTAGGAAGGCTTGAACTTCCTTCTACTCCTTCTCTTACTTTATATGAAGACCAGTTTATGAGTTTTGAGCTTATATCAACGTCAGACACAGACTTAGGTATACCTGCAAAATCTTTGACGATTGAGTATTCTAAAAACTACACGACACAGACTGACTTAGGAGATACGGCAGCGAGTGATAGAAGTAGTTTTGCCAAGCTTGAGTATAGGAAAGCTGTTGCAACATCTTCGGTTGCAGAAATGTTATATGCCAACTCCCCCGAGATTACTCTGCAAACATGCCTGTTAAGCCAGCAGGATGCTTTGTATGAATCAAATAGAAGGATTGCACTACTTCAACACCGTCGTGCCTACAACATTACTGTTAGGATAACACCTGACATGTTTAATAGAATAGATATAGGCGGGAATGTAAACATTATTTACTCCAGATTTGGGCTAAATAATGGTAAATCGTTAAGATGTATAGGAATTACTTATAACTTTTTCCTACATGAGATTGTACTTAGACTGTGGGGATAAAATGGAAAAGGTAAGATTTGGGTACAGAAACAGGATTGATAAGTCAACACTCACTGGTGGAAGCTGGCAAGCACCTTTAACAAATATTCAAACACTAAGGCTTGCTCAACGTGCAAGAAGCTTAAACGCTACAAATTCTTCAACAATTATAAACATAGAGTTTGATAAAGACCAATTGATTGAAGTTTTTAGCCTAAATGCTCATAATATCTCAATTGATGGATGGGTGAGGGTATTTGCAGGCTCTTCGCTTGGTGCAACTGATTTGTACGATAGCGGTGAAATTGAAGTGTGGCCATCGCTTTTCTCAACCTTGTCCCTTCATTGGAAAGATTACCATTTCTGGAGTGGAAAGATAGATGAGGAAATGAGGAAAGAGTATCAGCACAATTTCATACACATTCTTAAAGACAGTGTAAAAACTAAATACTTTAGGATAGAGATATTTGACCAGAACAATACTGACGGATATGTAGAGATTGGGAGAATCTTTGCTGGTAGAGTATTTGAGCCACAATTTAACGTAATATACGGTGCTCAACTAGCTTGGGAGGACAGTAGTAAGATTGACCAATCTCTTATTGGTGTTGAGTATGCAAGCGTAACCCCTATGGTAAGAGTTGCCAATGTAAACTACGACTACTCATTCAGACGTGAGGCTCTTGAAGGTCTGTATGAAATTCAAAGGCAAAGTGGAACAACGCAAGAAGTTCTATTTATAGGGAATAGTGACGACCTTGGGCAAATGGTTAGATTAAGTTTCCTAGGGAGGTTTAGAAGAATAGAACCCCTTAAATGGCATTTCATGGATTTGCATAGCACTGGGTTTGAAATAAAGGAGATTCTGTGATGCTGACTTCGGCACGATAACCCTTATCATGATATTGATCATTCAACAAATCAGTGAGGTATGGTATGAAGATTCGTTTTGGTGCTGGATTTTGTGATGGAGAGTAATAGAATGCTTAGACAAGGATTGATGTATGCCGGTAGTTAATACTGTTTATTTTGATCCCGCCGTTGGCGGGACAGGTCTTACTGTTAGCGATGATGGTAACCCTCAGTTTGGCCTCGATAATAACGGGCATCGTGTACGCTTCGTGCCAGCTCTACAAAACCTTGTCTACATCGGTAATTTCGTAAAGCAACGAGCGCTAGACGTTGGTGGTGCTGTAGACGAAGTGATGGATGTTCTAGATGAGGCTATTGCCGCAAAGAACACGATCGAAGGGTATGTTGACGATGCCCAAGCGATTGCTGACGACTCTACCGATTCCGCGTTGCTCGCAGAGAAATGGGCATCACAGCTTACCTTTCCTGTAGCAGACACACGATGGTCAGCTAGAGAATACGCTAATCAAGCTAAATCCACTGCTGATAGTATGGTGAATAATATTGGCCTATCCCGTGTTGATGGTGGTGATGCAATGACTACAGTGTTTGCAACCACGATAGACGGTGGTGGTGCAGCTTCTGTGTTCACTGGAGCTATCAACTGTGGCAACGCAATTTAAAGAGAGGATACACCATAAATGGAAAGAATACAACTAAGACGTGATAGCGCCCTTGGGTGGTCAACGAATAACCCTGTTCTGGCATCAGGTGAGATCGGTATCGAGCTGTCTCCCACTCCTGCACAGATCGTTCTGTTCAAACTTGGCGACGGTATCACTGCATGGAATAGCCTGCCGTACCAGAATGAAGCATCCCCAGGTGCAACTCTAGGTGCAACTCTAGGTGCAAACACATTCACTGGGCAACAATATGCACCATCATTTGCTTCCCCCCTATTCAAAGGGAAAGTCACCAACCTCTCTGTTGGGCCGGGCAATCAATCCCTTAACCTGACAAATCATGATTATTTCAATCTGCTACTAGGCGGGGCTACTACATTATCTCTCAGTGGTATTCCTGCACTAACGAACAGTGAGTATACAGGGTTTGTTGTAAATATCAAACAAGGAGCTACACCTTATTCCCTTACTTGGTTTAACAATATCACTTGGCTAACTACCAACGGTCTTGCCCCAAACGCCCCTGCTGCTAATAAGACAAGAGAATACGTGTTCACCACAGTGGATGGTACCAACTTTATTGGTAGAGCAGGGAGTGGTACATGAATCTAGCTAAGAAGCTATGGGCGGTAACAGTAGGGCATTCTGGTGGGTATGTTGGTGATGTTTTCAGTACCTACGTATACAAAGGGGTGACATCTTGAGAGTTGTAAGTAAACTACTTATGAGTATTCTGTCACAGTCTAGTGGAGGCAGTGGCATACAGAACTGGACACAACACAGTATGCCTACCGGGGATTGGCGGGGTATTGCATACGGGAATGGTGCATTTGTAGCTGTAAGCTATTCTGTTAACAC
>JAOQMQ010005837.1:0-10835 GCA_027563845.1 Erythroxylum subrotundum
AAATCTAAACCTTCGGTTCAATTTTCCATGATCATTCGGATCAGGTAAATGATCCAATTTGTTAACACTTTCTTCTTTAAAAATGTTCCTCATTGACTTAAGTTTCTAATGACTTAAAAATCATTCAATTTGGTTCAGTACTCTAAACGTTATAGCCAAAACATTTTCAGACTATTCTTATATTGAAACATCATTCTATGCTCAAATTCCATCCAAAAATTGAAATTCTTAAAAACTGAATTACAACTTCATTTCTTCATAAAACGTGTATTCCTATGTCTCTAGTTTACAACGGATCAAAAATCACCTCATTTGGATATCTACAAAAAAAATTATGCCCAAAATACTAAAGCATGTCAGTGTTGGAAAATGGACGCTCGCCGCGACGAGAAGCTGGAGCATGTCGCGACGTGAAAGCTGGAGCACGTCGCGATGTGTGCAACTGCAAGTCTCGACGTGCGACACCAGAAACCTCCCGAAACCTGATTTTTCCAACATTCTTCATCCATATACTTCCCATCTTTCATATACAACCTATCTTAACCTTAAATCACCTCTTATGCTTCATTTCTAAGCTCATGCCAACCCAAAATCAATAACAAAACACAACATAATCATTATCCCTAAAAGATTAAACCATTTTTATACACCATTCAGCAACGACTCCGACACACATTCAACTTCATTTTCACTTCTAATTATCATTAATCATGGTTCATCCAATCATCAAGAAGGGTTAAAGTTCATACTTACTTGTTGAAGCTTCAAAATCTTCAAGACCTTCACGAACCCTAGCTTTCCTCTTTTTCTCTTCTTCTTCTCCCTTCATCCACGATCACTTCTTCAATTTCCCACAAAACAACCCTTTCTTCTTCTTTTTATACCCTTTAATATTCTAAAAAGTCCATTTTGCCCTTCATTTAAGCCTTATAACCTTATATGCTTAAGTGACTTACCAAAAATGCCCTTCATTCATTCTTATAACATTAATACTTCAATTCACTTAATCTATGTCATACAAATCCTACTAACCTTGACATAAATAATTAGCTCCAAAAATTAATCCATCAAACCTCATAATTCATTTAAATCATGTTTAATTCATCAAGAAAATTTTGGGGGCCAACATTTAGTATGCCCAACATTCTTCTTCCTATTGATAAAAGATATATTTATACTCAAAACATCCTAAAATAGTCACTAAAAATAAAAATTTGTTGTTACAATGACTAATAACTTTGATATTGATTACTTAGACCATATGAAATATTTGGTCGAAAATGTATCGACTAATGTTGATTTAAATTCTCGATAGAAGAAAAATTAGAATACATTGGTTGATCACTCAAAGTGTATATTTTTACTGACTTTGAAGAGATATTAGTTGAACACACCCATACATTGGTTGACCAATATGCCAAAAAATAAGTTTTAAAAAAAAAATCAAGTTTTTTGAAAGATAAAGGTAAAAAATTGATTTAAAACTATCTCAAAAGTTTTCCAAAAGTTTGTTTAAAGATCAAAAGGTTTTCTTTAAAGATTAAAACACATTTCCTCTTAATTATGAAAGGATTTATGCTTTATGCTTTATGCCTATATGTAAATGATATGCAATGATTAACCTAATAATTTATTAAAAAAATAAAGATAAGATTACAAGAAGGTTTACAAAGAGTTGCCTAAGTCTTGAATTGCTTTATTCCTCTTTGTTCTTAGTTCTTCACTTAAATTGTATATATGCTCCACTTTTCTCATTTTCTTCATTCTTTATTTATCAATTAATTTAATTTGGTCCTTTATCACTTTATTAATCCGTTCAGCTTGATTTTTCATATATTAACTTATTAATATCATCAAGGATAAAAATTATTAGTGGTATCATCTTTTATTGTTAAAAAAACCTATAGGAGAACCTTACTTTGTTTGTGTTTCAAAGAGTCTTGAGTTAATTTGAAGATATAATTGAAATTTAGGTTCAAATTCAGAAAATAAAAAATCCTAAACTGCAAAATTAAAAGAAAAATTTGGAGACTGAAATTAAAATTAGGAAAAAGATTAAATTACATAACAAACTTAATTAAGAGAGAGAGGGGCACATGTAAGGGAAAATGACAAAACAAGGGAAAAATAAAAGCTCAACTGAAAAAAAGAGAAGACAAAAGCATAGAAAAAGAAAGGATAAGAACTAAGAGAGCAAAACATAGCAAAGGAGGAGAAGATCAAGTGAGAGCAGAGAGAAAAATAGGTAAAAGAAGAACGTAAAAGGGAAATAAATGAGCAAAAGAAGAACCATGTGAGAAGAGATATAGTATGCAAAAACATTCAGTTTTCGGAAAAAGAATGTGAGAAAAGAATCGGTAATTGTGGATATGATTAATATAATAGAAGCTCCAGTTCTTGTGAGCATGAGAAAAATCAAAATCAATAAGAACTTGAAAAATAATAACACGTGATGGGAGATAGAAAAAAGGGGTTTTGTTTAGAAAAAAGGGGTTTTGTTGTTTTTCAAGAAGTGATTTGTATCCTCCACTAAAAATGAAACCTTCTCTATACTTGTCCTATTGGCTATTAAAGAAGAGAAAACAATTGTTTTCAAAGAGGAATTAAAAAAAGAGGGAGGATTTTAACAAAATACACTTTTATTTGTAAGGTCACTCCATTCTTTATATGATAGTACAAAATCACACATATATAACAGTAACCAAATAATTATTCCTGGGCTCTTGGTATTATCATACCTATACATTAACAAATAATTAAACACATTTGATTTTTAAAGTTCAAAAGATAAAAATTATAACCATTTATAACTTAACTCTATCATATGTTATTTCTAACATTCCCCTTTAAACTTAAAATGTATCTTCATTTACTCTTATTGATTACTTCTAAGGGAAAAATCTTAAACAAATTTTTTTTTAGGATAAACATCATCTGCTTATTTTCTTTTATTTTTATTTATTTAACTAACCAATTGCTTCATCTTTGTTTGTAATTTTCGCGGGCTTCAAACACCTCTTCTAGACTTGGCTTCCTTATAATTGTCTCTCAAATTTTCAATTTTAGTTTTATATAGCTCATATTTATTCATATCTCAGATGGTGACATTATAAAAATAATTCAAATGTCTTATCTGAAGTAAATCACTTGTAATGTAGGAATCACGTAAAGTATATAAAATACATAAGAAGGGGGGTTGAATTGTGTAATCTTTTCGAAATTATTAATCTTTTGAGATTTCTTGAATATCTTTACAACTATAAGATGAATACCAATGATGTTTTACTAAAGTTGATAAGTATTGAAATCGCAAGGAATTTTATCTACTCGTCTAACAACAAGAAAACTAAAGTATAAGGGTTAAAGAATAGCCGTCGCGATTTTATACTGGTTCACCCCAAACCTTGGGCTACGTCCAGTCCTTAGAGTTTGTTTGAGATTTCACTATACTCTTCAACTTTACAAATATTTTTTCTGCCCTTCCAGAGCCTCTTCAAGTCCCTTTAACAAAAAATTCTTTCTGCTATCTTAGCCTCTCCAGGCTCTAGCCTTTTCTTTCTCTCTCTAAGAAAGATATTTTGGGCTTTTCGTTACAGTAGTATTCACTCTCTTGTTTCGTACTTTGAATACAGAATTTCTCTAAGTATTGTACAATCAGAATTTTCTCTCTTGTAAAAACGTTATTTTAGTCTTCGACTAGGACTAGTATTTATAGCCAAAGTCTCCAACTGTCTTCTTGAGAAACTACTTCTTTAATCTTCTAGAAACCATTATTTAGTTAAGTCTTATAACGGACTCCAACTATCTAACTGTCTGACGTTCTAAAGTATCTTCTTTATTGTATCATCTAATATTGCTATTCGTCTTTTATTGCGCTTCGCCTGTTGTTTGCGCTTCGTTTGTTGCTGACATATCGTCTGAGATGACTAAGTGTTACTTACATTTTTCTGCATACTTAACAAACTTATCAAAACAGTTCATACATTTCTAAGATTATTATTATTTGATTGTCACCAAAATTAATAGAAATGAAGTCTTCTTGACTTAACAATCTCCTCCTTTTTTATGATAACAAATAATCATAATTTTAGAAAGATAAAATGATATTCAGATGAATAGACGAGTAATATTCAGACGAATAACGAGACAAAAAACATAAGAAATGCAAATGCATATATGATATACAAAGGTACAAAAGTTTTCTATCTTCTCTTCTTGTTTTCCTCATATTCTTTCTATCTTCTTCTCTTCTCCCCTATTTGCTATTAATCAGAAAAAACTCAATGAAGACGCTTCATAATTTCAGAAAACATGTGTTGCATGTTAGTTCGGATCGTTTTAAGGTCTTGTTCAATAGTAACTCGTAGAAATGCTACTTCCTCATGAAGATCACCAACTGAGTCACTCATGTCATGAACTTTAGTATGAATTTCCTCAATTTCTTTTGCTAAAGCTTCCTGGATTTCCTTCTATTTGTCACTGGCTTCCGTCCAATTCATGAAATGCTTCAAGAACTACGAATTAACAGTAGGATCTTGTTGTATTTCACTAGGTGGAGGGAGGTTTTTAACAACAGATGGTTCTGAAGGTAAAACGTATAAATCTATGATTTTGATTGTGGAAGGTCTGAAGGTTTGTTTTCCTTCTGGGAGATCAAGATCATCAGGTTTAGGTAGTTTAGGAACTGGTTGCCCAAGAAGGTGTAATTCTTCTTCAACTGACAGTATGAAACTTAAAGGTCCAAAATGTATGATTAAATGCACAAAGGTCCCTAAGTTGAAATTGATACCTTCAACCATGATAGTTATGTACTGTCCTTTTGTCACTTTTCCAACTACCTTGAAGTTTGCATCTATGGTGGAAACTCCAAATTGACTTCCTGATGTTTTCAAAATGTGATGTGAAACATAGATACCTCCAGGTTGAGCTGCATTGCATGCATCATCTATGTTCTTCATAGCTGCTTGAATTTGCTATTCTATAATATCACCTTCATTTCCTTCTAGAAACATCTTCTTTTTTCCTTTTTCTTCATCTCGATTGTATATCTGGCACAATTTTTATTGATTTTCTACTTGTAATTGGATAAATTGTATATCGATCCTTTGAAATCTTCATTGGATATGGTTCTGTCTTTTCATCTCGCAGAATACCATATAGTCTTCTTTCTTCATGATTTAAAAGATGTATTGATTGATCATTGATTAGTATAGGTTCGACTTGTACCTTGACTAACTTTTTCGAAGGTTCTCTAATAATAACTAAACTTCTGCTTCGAACAGGTACTGATTCTTCTATAATCTTCATTCTCAAATCCTTTTTGTTGATTAGTTGAGAAGGATTGTATGATTTCAATTAGTGTTTAATTGTCTTTATCTTCTGTTGAACATTAGATGAAGAAACCTTTTTCACACTGGGCTTTTTGCTTCTTTTGTTCTTCTGCCGGTTTAGAAGAAAGTTGTTATTGAGGCTTCTTTTTCTCAAATACTAACTTTCTCTTTATCTTTGTCTCTTTAGATGATTTTACTGATTGACTTTGCAAATTGAGATAATTGATCTAGTAGCCTGATGTGTTTTCTCTGGTTTTTCAAAATCTTCACCAAGAGTCAGAGCTTTCTGTTTCTTCTATTCTTGTTGACGTAAGGTTAATAGTCTTGGTGACCTTCTTAACTGTTTAGATTTTTCTAATTGAAGTGTCTCTGCCTTTCTTTTCAATGACATTTGTGGTGCTGATTGTTTAACCCGGCTTTCCTCTTTCTGTGAAATCGTCTTAGCTTTTATTGGTACATCAAACGATTTCTCAGTCTTTTCTTCTTTTAATGTTCTTCCTGTCAGTCGAGGTTTTGTTTTTCTTGCAGGAGTAACATGTTCACTCCTGCTCTGTCTTACTATATGGTCCCCCTCAGATCTTGCTTTCGGTGTAGAACTTGTATCCTCCTCATCTTCAAACGTTAATCCCATTCTGTGAATAATGGTGCCATTAATAATGCTTTTCACATCCATTTTCATCCTGCTACCTCTGTCGAGAAAGATTCCAAAATCTCTAAAAATCCTTGTCAATAGCATACCATACGGTAAAGAGCTAGAATCTCTCTTTGACTTCATCATGTACTTCAAAATTAAGTACGAAAGATTAATGGGTTGATGATTGAGTAGATGAAACAAACATTATTCGTCGACCGTTGTCACAATGTGTTTCGAGCATAATCTTGGTAGAACACAATGAAAAAGTAGTGAATGTAGAACCTTAGCCTTCGGAACAAGAGTTGACGCCTTCCTGTCTCTTGGGTCACTACTTCCATATAGTTGTCGATTTAGGTGTGCTTTATCTACACAACCTTGAGTAATCCACTTTGTATTATGAGACAGCTTTGCTCTAATACTTGGACATTAACTGACCTTCTTGATTGAATCTAGTGTCACGATAACTGACAATTCATCTACCATTGATACTAAGGTGTAGTCTACCACCTTTGCATTTTTTCAAAACTCATATATCTCATCTAGATAGACTTTTTCATGAACCTTTAAGAAAATTTTCCAGCCAACTGCTTCAATTTCTGGTTCAATGTCCATCTAATTTTCCTTCAAGGAGATGAAATCAACATGTCTCCCATAGATAAGAGATTGCTCCATTTGTGATCTGTAACAATAAGAACTAAACACATAAATGTATTTGGTCAAGGTAACGATGTTAGTATCTGAAATTAAGAATATGAAACGAAAGAACTTGAAGCTCAGAACAGAGTGATGAATCGTCTGGGTTGAGAGCACTAAACACGTCGGTTTCAAAGTATTTCAAGAATATTCGAGAGTGAAAGGTATTCTATAAACTTGAGAGGATTTCCTTCTAATACCCACTCTTGAAAAGTTACTGTCTATAACTTGCCGTTACTATTTACTTGAAAACTTACAAATTTTTATCTTCTTGTAGTGTGAATCGTCTGGGTCATGACGTGTTAGGCGAATGGTCATTCAACATTACCATATTCAAGTTCCATCTGATTTCTTTGAATCTATCTTCACACAAAGGTTTAGTGAAGATATCTACCCATTGTTAATTTGTCTCAACAAATTATAGACTAATGATTCTCCTCTGTACATAGTCTCGTAGAAAATGATGTCTAACTTCGATATGCTTTGCCCTCAATTATTGTATTGGAATCTTTGATAGATTGATAACACTTGTGTTGTCACAGAAGATTGGAATTTGTTCTTCTCGTATAGAGTAATCTTCTAACTGATATTTAATCCATAATGTCTGTGAACAACAGCTTGCAGCTGACATATATTCAACTTCTGCAGTAGATAGAGCAATTGAACTTTGCCTCTTGCTTGACCATGAAACTAAATTATGACTGAGAAAGTGACATCCTTCACTTATACTCTTTCTGTCAATTCTATCTCCAACGTAATTAGCATCGCAGTAGCCCATTAACCTGAAATCTTTACCTTTCTCATACATTAAACAAAGATCAGTAGAACTTGACAAGTATCTCAATATTCTTTTAGCAGCAATATAATGAGATTCTATAGGATCTGCTAGAAATCTTGCACACAAACAAACATTAAACAATATATCAGGTCTGCTTGCTGTGAGGTAAAGTAAAGAACCAATAATTCCTTTGAAAAGAGTTTGACCAACCTTCTTACCTGCTTCATCCTTAGATAAAAGGTTTGAAGGATGCATAAGGGTTGAATAGGTTTAACCTTTTCCATTTTATATTTAACTAACATTTCTTTGATATATTTCTGTTGATGAATAAAAATCTTTTCTTCGGTTTGCTTAATTTGTAAACCAAGAAAGAATTTTAATTCACCCATCATACTCATTTCAAATTCACTTTTCATAAGATTTTCAAAACTGGAACATAGCTTCTTAGAAGTTGCACCAAAAATAATATCATCTACATATATCTGTACTACAATGAAATCATTTTAAATACATTTTCTAAACAGAGTCTTATCTACTTGACCCCTACTAAAGTCATTTCCAATCAAAAAGGAACTTAGACGATCATACCAAGCATGAGGTGCTTGTTTTAATCCATGCAAAGCTTTATAAAGTCTATAGACATAATATGGTTTATCAGAATCTTCAAAACCATGAGGTTGCTTTACATAAACTTCTCCATCTATAAAACCATTCAAAAAGGTACTTTTCACATTCATTTGAAATAGTTTTATATCATGACAATCCGTATATGCAAGAAAAATCCTAATAGCTTCTAATCTAGCTACAGGAGCATAGGTTTCATTATAGTCTATTCCTTCTTGTTGATTATAGCCTTGAGCTACTAATCTAGCTTTGTTACGATTTGCTCTACCTAATTCATCTAGTTTATTTTTAAAAACCCATCTGGTTCCTATGATTGACTTATTAGAGGGTCTAGGAACTAAAGACCAAACTTTGTTCCTTGTAAATTGATTTAACTCCTCTTGCATGGCTAAAATTCAAGCTTCATCTTGAAGAGCTTCATCAATTTTCTTAGGTTCTAATTCAGAAATAAAAGCTACATTTGCCTTTCTTCTAAATTTAGACCTGGTTCTCACTCCTTCTGAAGTTTCGCCTATAATCAGGTTTTCTGAGTGAGAGGATTTATACTTCCAGTCTTTTCTAAGACTAAAGTTTTCAGGAATATCTTCTACCTTATCAAGTGAAACATCTTATGGTGACATGTCTATGTTATCAACTAAGGAAGCAGATAGAGTTTCATCATCAGAATCATTTTTTCTATCTGGTTATGAATCATCAAACTTGACATGCATAGATTCTTCAACAGATTTAGAAACAAGATTGTAAACTCTATAAGCTTTAGAAGACATCGAATATCCTAGAAAAATTCCTGAATTGATCTTAGAATCTAAAATTTTGATTAAAGGATACTTGAAAGACAATCATATAATTGACTTACACTAATCAGATTATGCTTTAAACCTTCAACTAGCAGAACATTATCAATAGACGTAAATGAATCTTTACCAACTTTGCCGATTCCAACTATTTCGCCCCGTTGGTTGTCTCCAAAAGTTACTGATACTCCTTGCTTATTTTGGAGGTCTAGGAACATAGACCTTCTTCCCGTCATATGCCACGAGCATCCACTGTTCAAGTACCATTGGTGCTGGTTGCTTTTTCCAAGAAAGGAGATCTGCAGTATAAATTATGTCTTTCTTAGGTACCTATATTTTCTTGGGTCCTTTGGGGTTAGTCTTACAATTATTCCTCGAATAATATTAAGAAAGTTGTTTCTTTTCCTTTCTATTAGGAACAAAACTCTTGTTATGATGAATATTGCTATTAGTGAACCATAAACCACTCTAATCATTAGGGTGTCTATATTTTCCAATCATATCATTCATCTTTTTTGTACTTTCAGAAAATGTTGATAAATCTGCTGAAAGACTATTAATCCTTTGTTTCAATTGACTAATTTCTTCAGATCTATCTACAGTTACTTTCTTTTTCATATCGTCTACTTGTTTCTTAAGCAGACATTTTCTTTTCTAACACTTTCGTGTGCTTTAAGTTTTCAGCAAATCTCCCTTTTAAAGCCCTATATTGCTTTGGTATAGTATGTGAATCTTCTAATAATTTTAAATATGCCTCTTGAAGTTCATTAAAATTAAAAGTTACCTCATCGTTGCATTCCTTTTTAGCTAATAAGCATATATTTGCTTGTACTGATGCTTCTGAATCGAAGTCAGATTCTGATGAATCCAAATCTTCCCATGTTGCCATCATGCTCTTTTTGTTTTCTTTACTTTTCTTCTATTTTCTTTTGAGCAACGAACATTCAGACTTGTAGTGTCCTGGTTTGTTGCATTCATAGCAGACGATAGAAGTTTTCTCATTCTTGACTTCGTCTTTGCTATTTTTCTTAAAAGAAAAATCTTTGTTTCCCTTTTCTTTCTTTTTCCACATCCTCCTAATCTTTCTTGAAATGAAGGATAGTTCACCATCATCTTCACTTGAATCTTGATCAGATTCACTGGCATCATCATTCTTGATTTCTTCAATCTTTAATGCTTTTGAAGATGTAATTCTATTTCTCTGGTTCTTTTGATTCTTCTGACCAGCCTTTAATGCTATAGATTTGTCTCTTCTAGGTTTATCTTCTGCATCAAGCTCTACTTCATGTATCTTTAAAGAACAAGCAATTCATCTAGCTTCAACTTGCTTAAGTCCTTAGCTTCTTGTATTGCTGTAACTTTGGGTCTCCATCTTTTAGGAAGACTTCTCAGAATCTTTCTGACATAGTCTTGATTATCGTAGATTCTCTCAAGAGCTTTAAGTCCATTAACGATAGTTTGAAATTGTCCAAACATCTGATCAATAGACTCATCCCATTTCATCTTGAACAGCTCATATTGATGTATAAGAATACTGATCTTGGACTCTTTCACTTGATTCGTGGCTTCATGTGCGATGGATAATGTGTCACACATTTCCTTTGCAGTTTCGCATCTATAAACCTTATCATATTCGCTTCTGCTTAGAGTACAACTCAAAAAGAACTTGGCCTTTGAGTTTAACTGAAATCGAGCTTTCTGATCAGCTGAACATCTGTTATGAGAAATGATATTGCCTTCATCGTCTATTGGTGTGTATGGTCCATTATCGATGATATCCCAAAGATCAATATGTGTGGATTCTATAAAGAGCAGTATCCCATCCTTCCAATAATGATAATCCTCACTATTGAACGCAGGAGGTCTTGTGACCGAGGCACCTTCAGCTATAAAAACATGTGATTCATGTAACATCCCGTTACTGGTAGCAAAGGGTATTATGGTAATATTGGGTCAGACTGATAGATTTCATTGCATTCACT
>JAOQMQ010005888.1:0-10832 GCA_027563845.1 Erythroxylum subrotundum
TCAAAGATAATCAACTCCGTGAGAACAACAGTCAAAAGGTCCACCCACAACCCATGGAAGATTCTACGAATCAAAACTCGGAAGCTCTTGAAGCCTAAGTGGTTGTTTCACTTGCTCTGATATTGGGGTTGTGAATTTGGGGGATTCTCTGCCAAATTGCGTGGGTAATTACTGTTCTGATATCTACTGTGTTGAATCTGATTTGAGTGGGTATTGACGCCTCTGAGATTATTGACTGTATTTTTGGTTAACTGTGGGTTGTGTACTTGTCGTGATTTCTTCAATTTGAGTCTCACAACTTGCTGGAATTTGAGCTGATTGGGTTGGTTTCTGGACTGTGTATATATTGTATTGCTGATCTCTGCTTCATTGACATAGAAATATGGGCAGAAACAAAGAGAAGATTTTGAACACAGTTTCGGAGAAAAAATCAGCAGCTCCTACGCGACGCTCAAATCGCCTGCGGTTTCATCGTGGATCTAGCAGAAGTTTTACAGGCGTTGGATCCTCTTCGGCAGCGCCCATTGACATTCCCGATGTTCAGGATCGTAATGATCCTATTGATGATGTTATTCCGGTGATCGAGTCTCTAGTGGATGACTCCTCTTCTGATTCCGAAGTACCTCCTCCAACTCAATCTGCTCCACCGCCGGTACCTTCTCCGGCTCCAAGAAGGGCTCCAAGAAGGTGTACTAAGATGAAGTGTCGCAAGTCTGTCCGACCACCTCGCTTTCGTCCCTCCGCTCGACTACCAGTTGACACAGCACTGTCTTTCACTTTCTATACTTCAGCAGCCGAGCAGAAGTGGCATACATTGTTTGATATTGGAGTCGTGATGGATCAGCCAATTAATTTAGATGAGTTTCAGAGTCATGGTCTGCATATTCTACTCTCGGAGCGCTCCCTGTTACATGCATCCCTTCTTCCTCAACATTATGACTCTGTACTGGTAAAAGAGTTTTATTCCAATTTGACATCTGATTTTTTTAATGTGGATGCTATTTCTTTTGTGGTTGTCTACGTGAGGGGGTGAGTAGTTCATTTCGATGCTAATCGATTGAATGAATTTTTGGGGTTTGATAATCTGAACGGGACTTACTGTATGATGATGAGTGGAATGTGTCGACCGATTTGATTGCCACAGTTTTAACTGGTGGCAAACTCACTGCTTGGCCATCAAGCTCTGTTGTCCGCTCTTCCATGCTAACCCAAAAATATTTTTTGTTCAAGTTGATTGTATCTAATTGGATGCTGAGTACTCATGTCGTGACAGTTTATTTAGCACAGGTCAAGCTTCTTTATGCGATTGGAACGGGAATCAGCTTCAATCTTGGGCGTCTCATCATCGACACAATGCTGGCCATTGAGAGTAAGCCTCACTCTCTTTTATACTTTCCATGCTTAATTTCACAATTTTTGTATTCTCATGAGGTACCGAGGCTTGAATCAAGCATTTTGGAGTCTGTCCCTTTGATGAACATTTCTCCACGCATTTTCCAACAACCACGGGTGGTGGACTTGCCTTATGTTGCTTTGGGTTCTTCAGATGCACCGGGTTCCTCCAATGCCAATCCTCATGCTGCATTATTTTCTGAAATTGAGAGGATTAAAGGTGTTCTTAACGTTGTCACTGAAGCCCTTCGTAACCTTAATTAACCACTTTAGTTTTTCAAATATGGTTCTTTTTGCCAAGTTGGTGCTGAGACAGAGCAATGAAGAAGCATCAAACACTTTCCATAGGTGGTTGGGAACCAGCTATCTCTTCTGTTTAGTTGGTGCCTTTCTCAGCCACTCATACCTGGGAAGATACCTAACCTGTGTCGTATTCCAGCTGATAATGATCATCGTAAGAAGTCTTTTTTTTAAAACAGTACTTCGTTTACAGTATTAAATTTTTTCTTTTAAATTTCAATTAATCTCAAAAATTAAAAAGCGTTTTTAAAAAACGGGTGTTCCAAAAATCCAATTTAGCCTATTCAACGTTTATGTGATTCATGACTCTGGTCTATATTTTACAGGGAATGGTTTCACTGTCATTGATCACTCGTGCATTTCTTCATCAGACTCGAGGTTGTGGCCAGATAGGAGCAGTGTGTGAGCAACACTCGCCCCTCCAACTGGCAATGTTCTATGTAGCAATTTACCTAATCGCTCTAGGATACGGCGGCCAAGACCCTTATCTGGCAACATTTGGAGCAGACCAGTTCCTTCCATGAAGATCCTAAGGAGAAACAATCCAAGACCTCATTTTTCAGCTACTTTTATGTGGCATTGAACGGTGGATGTTTGGTTGCAGAGACGATTCTGGTTTACATAGAAGATGCTGGTTACTGGTTATTGGTGTTCTGGATATGTGCCACTTGTTCTGTTCTTTCTTATGTTTCACTACTGAGCGCAACTCCTAGATATAGGCACTTCAAACCATCTGGCAACCCAATCTCAAGGTTCTCTCTGGTGCTTGTTGCTTCTTTTAGGAAGATGAGTCTTGAAGTACCGCCAAATGGAGAGGGGCTTTACGAGGTTCAGGGAGGAGATGGTGACAGAAGTAGAATGAGGAAGATACTCCACACCAACAATTTCAAGTAAGTCACATATAGGCATATTATTTCGAATTTTAATGATTTGTTATATAAATTACAAATTTTAATTTATAATACTACCTATAATATATATAGTATGAAGCTAATTCTATAGTTATCATAATTAATACATATTAAATTATTCTAAATTGGATTGAGTTGGTTCAAGAAAGAATCTATTTAGAATACTAATAATGAGTATTTTAGTTTATAATGGCTATAGTAATTACAAAAATCACTAAATTGATATTATTGGAATATTGATAATAATAATACTTAAATAAGTTTTACTATTATATTCATCATAATTTCTTTAGATACATCCTACAAAATTTAGTGACATTTAAACTTATCTAATTTTATATTTTAAATTTTTAAAGATCGTTAATTTTAATATTATTTCAATTTTATTGAAAGCATAGTAGATTCTTCTTAATTAACATTTACACTAAGACTACTTAGAAAAATAATAATTAAGATACATCACCATTCAAAATATACACATTTATTTTCTTTTTATAGATCTTGATATTTAGTATTTACGAAATGAAGATTATGTTTTTGATATTTTAATTTAACTTATAATATATCAACAAGCAATCTTAGAAGTGTATTTGAGTTTTTCTGATTGCAAGAAACAGCACCGTTGTATCCTGGTAAAGCAGGTTTCTTGATAGAGCTGCCATAGCCAACCCAACAGAGATGAGCTTGGAATCAGCAGGTGGTCAACCTCCAGACCCGTGGTGTCTTTGTACAGTAACTCAAATTGAAGAAGTGAAATGCCTGATAAGGTTGCTCCCAATATGGGTTTGCACCTTCTCTTCCTCTTTCATTTACATACAGACATTATCTCTCTTCGTCGAACAAGGAGCTGCCATGGACACTACAATCTTCAATTTTCACTTCCCTCCCGCGAGCATGACTGCGTTTGATATGGTAGCCACAGCCACTTTAGGTCATCTTCCGTTTCATCGTCAAAGTAACAAAAAGGACTCCTCAGCCTCCAAGCGACGTACAAAGAATAGGAATAGGACTTGGAATAGTCTCCTTGATTGTTGCAGGTATCGTCGAGCAAAAAAGGTTGAAGCATGCGAACAGCAGTGGCTAGGAGTTGAGTTCTTTAGGCATTTTATGGCAAACCCCACGATACATTCTCTTGGGAGTGTCTGGGGCGTTAGTTGTTGTTGCCCAGAAGGAGTTTTTCTCATCTCAGACCCTGACGGATTAAAAAGCATGGGAATATTATCTTCTCAATATTTAATAGATTGGTGTCCCCTTAATTCAAGAATGAGAGGAGCTATAATTAGCCATCTCTATAAATGGGTTGTGAGGAATCGCTTAACAGCCGAAGGTACAGTCAAATATACAGGAGGGAAAAAGATCATTCGTAACCATTCGAGAAAAGTAAAGGTACGAAACTTACATTCATTTAATAAATACTTTGAAAGTTTATAACCTTAAAATTTGAAAATTTTGATAAATTATATATATATATATTTTTACTCATACACTTATTGCAATGGTTTATTTAATTTCATAGTTGAGATTTTTAACTCGGTATAATACAGGATCATCAAAGTGTAGAGATAGACCTTCGAAGAATTAGGCACATATGATGATCAATCGGGCAAGCCACTTCAACAGGTCGATAAACGTGCTCTATTAAATATGGTTAACCAATTTCCGATGGTTGGTATTATTTATATATACCAATCTTTTATCAATTTGAAGAAGGTAAAAAAAATTATTTTTTAATTAATACATAAAGGGCATTTAAATTAATATTATATAAAAATATGTTTATTTTAGGAGATGATATATGCTTGACCTGGTCTTGATGAAAGAAAAACATAATTTCATGCTGTTATGATTGTGGGATATGGAAATGATAAGGGAGGAAATTTTTGGATCATCAAAAATTCATATAGAAAGGCTTGGGCAGATGAAGGATTCGGAAAAATAATGAGACATTCTAGTTTGTCAAATTCAAAGCATTCTTTATTTCTAAGCTATTCATATCTTCATGTATGTACTTTTTATAAAAGAATTATAAAATAATCAATAATTTTATTAACCTTTAATGTGATTTTACAAATGAAAGTTTATACAAATTTTCTAAAAGAATTAAAAAAGAAGAAGCTTTTCATATTAAAGTTTAATAAAATCATGGATTGTTTTATAATTCTTTTCATATTCTTTTATAAAAAGTACATATCTGAGGATATGAACAGCTTAGAAATAAAGAATACTTTGACTTTGGCAAATTAGATTGTCTCATTATTTTTCCGAATCCTTCATCTGCCCAAGCCTTTTTATATGAATTTTTGATGACCCAAAAATTTCCTCTCCTATCATTTCCATATCTCACGATCATAACAGCTTGAAATTATGTTTTTCTTTCATCAGGACCAGGTCAAGCATATATCATTATCTAAAATAAACATATTTTTATATAATATTAATTTAAATGCCCTTTATGTATTATTTAAAAAATAAAATTTTTTACCTTCTTCAAATTGATGAAAAATTGGCATATATGAATAATTCCAACTAACGGAAATCGGTTAACCATATTTAATAGAGCAAGTTCATCGACCTGTTGAAGTGGCTTGCCCGATTGATCATTATATGTGCCAAATTCTTCGAAGAGTCTATCTCTACACTTTGATGATCCTGTATTATACCAAGCTAAAAATCTCAACTATGAAATTAAATAAACCATTGCAATAAGTGTATGAGTAAAAATATATATATAAATAATTTATCAAAATTTTTAAATTTTAAGATTATAAACTTTCAAAGTATTTATTAAATGAATGTAAGTTTCGTACCTTTACTTTTCTTGAGTGGTTACGAAGGATCTTTTTGTCTTCTGTATATTTGACTGTACCTTCAGTTGCTAAGCGATTCTTCGCAATCTATTTATAGACATGGCTAATTATAGCTCCTCCCATTCTTGGATTAAAAGGACACCAATCTATTAAATATTGATAAGATAATATTCTCATGCTTAGGGGTGAGCATTATTCGGGCCGGCCCGGCTCGAATTAATTCGGGTAATAAAATGCTAAAATACGGGTAAATCGGGCCAGGCTGGGTATTACTCGAATTGTTTTCGGTTTGGGACGGGTAACTCTGAAAAAAATTCAGGTTACCCGATTACCCGAATTAAGTTTAAAAGAATTATGAAAATACATTTCGTTATTTTTCTTGTAGAATTAACAGATTAATTATGCTAGTTAATTAAAATATTTGGTTATATTATTAGTGAATTTAACTATTTGTTTTATTTTATGTCTCTCAAATGAGATATGAGAATGTAATTTAAGTATTTAGTTATTTTGTGAAATGTTTAAAAGAGAACCAAACGAAATTTCGGGTAACCTAAAATTACCCGATTTACCCGAATTACCCGATCGAGCCGAGTAAGTTTGGGTAATGAAATTTTGAGTTTGGGCCGGTTAAGATGGAAAATTTTTTGGGTAATTCGGGTTTTACCCGAATAGTGAAAATTTGGCCCGATTATCCCGAATGTTCACTCCTGCCATGCTTTTTAATCCATGGCTAATTATAGCCCTAGCACACATCAGGCTCAGTTTGAGCCCGTGGCTCGGCCAACCCGGGCCAAAGTTGAGTCGAGCTAAGCTGAATGCCTATTTTAATAAATTTATATCGGTAGAGCTGTAAAATTTAACTTTATTATAATAGTATATATAATATAAATAACTAATAATGATCAAAACTTAGCAACAAATTTGTTTCTTTATGTAAAAGTTCATAACAAAACTATTTCTTAAATAATACGTGTATACTAATTAATAATAATTAAAAAATAATTAAAAATGAAAATGAAATTATAAATATAAATTATTATAATTAGATTTATTTAAAATAAATAATTATAATTATTTAATTTTATATCACTAATATTCATTTTATTAGGTTCAAAAATTTTATCCAATTAAGAGAAATTCTTTAAATAACTTTTAGTATTAAAAATTATAAATTTGAGTTAAAAACAAAAATTTTATTTTGTAAAATAGAATAATTAATTAAGTAAAATTGTTTTTCAATCTCGATTCATTTTTATTAATCTATTTTTATAAAAAATATTTGTGAAATTTTCATTGTTGACCATATAGAAATAATTAAATCTAATTATCGACCATTATTTTCAGAGAAACAAATCCCATCAACCAATTCATACTCTATTTTATCTATCTTATCAGTGAGACTTAAAAAAAATGAAGATGAAATGAGATACAAGAAAGTAAGAATTTGTTTACAGTAACTCAGCATCTCATCTCTATTTTCATTCCTTCAAAATGGAGCATAATTTCTTTCATTTTGGAGAAGCTACGGTATTTTTTGCCCTAACCCACAATTATATTTTTCACATAAAAAAGATTATTCTCATCGTATTCTTTTTACCTTTCATTTTTATTATTAAAATTACTTTATAAAATTAACCCAACTTTATTTTTTTCGTGTACATTTTTATTCACAATATTATTGTTGTTATATTTTCATGTTAATAAATAATAAATAATAAAATTTCAATTAAACTATAATTTGTTATTTGATAATAATAAATGAAACAATATATGAGTATTTCATGTTAATTAAATACATTAAATGACAATATAATTACGTAATATCAAACATCAAATTTTATTGAATTTCATAAATCAAAAACATTTTAACGTAACAAAAGGCATAGAACATTCATTGCATCCAAAAATAAAGGGCACAAATTATTAAATTATTCAATGAAAAAAGACCGAAAAAGTTGAAGAAAAAAAGAAAAAAGTTGAAAAATTGAAAAAACAAATGAACAGTAATAAAGAAATGCTACAGTGCCATACGAAATCATGGAGGAAAATTCGCCGGTGAATTGGAGTGGATTTTTTTTTTGCCAGAGTTATCATAGCTTTTGACATTTTCTTGTCTTTTTAGTTTTTACTCACATTCATGTCTACAGTCAAAGTTTGAATTCTTGTCGGTAATTTACTTTACTTATCAGTTACAATGTTTAGTTAGTTGGGACCCTAAATACAAATTGGAAAGAATGGGAAATGAAACAAAACATAACTGTTCCCAAAGTTAGGGTTTACTTTGTCGGGAGTAAGCTGCCACTTTACCGACCTCCGGTGTTTGTTGGCTTTCTTCAAATGTTTTGGATCTTCATCGATTTTCCTACTTCTTCGACTTGGTAAATCTCTTTTGTCTGTGCCTTTGAGTCCAAGTTTGTTTCGAATTTCGTAGCTTAAACAGTGTATTGATTAGTCTGGAAACCTGCTTTGTCAGGTCTTGTGATGGAGTCACCATCAGTTGCTAGTTTGTTGTTCATTAAACTCCAGTTTCTATGTATTACAAGTTATTGATTTGCTTACTATATTTTAGAATCAATTCTATTTGTCCTAGTAACGAAGTTTGTGTTGCTGATTTCTATGAAATCAACGCAATAGATTATATTTATACCTTTTGAGTGTTATTCATGGAAATCATAGTTAATAATTACCAAGACAAATTGGTCATCTAATTGGGTCTTTAATGTAAACGCTGTACGATATTGAAAAGGATGGTCAGGTGCTGTTGAAGCCCAAAAATGGAGATGTGCCTATCTGGACTGTGGATTCCTAGAAGCTGAGTCTAAGTACTTTTAACCCTCCTGGAGACCTAGGTACGAAACCAAACATCTAGAGATTAGTCCGAACTAGCAAAGTGAGTAACGTCGCACCAGAACTGGAACTTGGTTTCGTAAAGTAAGTGTGCTTTTCCTTTACTTTTTCCCTTCAAAATTGCCTTCTTGATTACTGTTTCTTCCATGGAGGAAACTTGTTTCGTGATTGAGATGCTTGCATTGCATTGAGTTCCAATTTGAGTTGATAGAATCTGAGCTGGGATTCTTTTTCTAAGAATGCGTACACTGTTGTTGAATCTGTACCAAACTGTTGTTATATTATCATTCAGTCGACTTTAAAGGGCTTTGTTTTGTTAGTCTTTCATTTGGGCAAATGACCAAATTGGAGGATTGGAATTGAAACAATCAAGTTGGGTTGTTCTTGGGTTTGTGGGTTTTGGCAGGGGATATTTGGGAATCTTTATTTTCTCACAAATTGTTATAGACTCAGTCATCTGATTTTGGCTTTGGCTTGATTTGAAACTATCTGATATAATGCTATTAATTGTTCAGGTTTCTTTGTTTACATGGAAATGGCGACAACAATGACAATGTTCAACTATCCAAGAGTTTCAAAGCTTCCTTCCAAAGAGTGCCTTGGTATTGGAGCTGCTGTTTTGAACGTTGCAGTTTGCTTTCAACAGAATGCTTGTGCATTTGGAAGGGGACTCTCTTACCAGTGTTCTTATGTCCAGGTTACTGAACCTTTCTTGGTAAACTACTTTGGGTAAGCCTTGCAAAGCCTATTAATTTAGATGCTCATGAGGTTGTGAATATGTGAATGATTGATCATGTAACGCAAGTACACATCTCGAAATTATTATATACAAGTTTTGCTTCTTGTTGCTGCTAAATAGTTAATCACCTTTATGATGTGAAAAATCTTCTAAGTGAAGAGTGTAATCATACAATAGTGCTGAGATAAATTTCCATGGAAATTAGATGAAGCAATCAACAGAAAGTAAGTTACTTCTTTTCTCTAGAACTTATTCAGGGTTTCTATCTGAATCCTACAGGAGGATAGCATGGCGGATTAGAAGCAGTGTCGATGACAGTGGACTGGATCCTTCTACCTCAGGTAGTACTCGAGGAACAAGATTGGTTAGGGCCCTTCAATCTCTGCAAACCAGGTTAAGTGCAAAATTTCAGGAAATAAGGGAAAACCTTCCTGTCAAATTGCTCTTTTTCTTGGTCGGATTTTATTGTGCAACTGCATTTGCCACTGTTATTGGTCAGACAGGTGACTGGGATATCCTATCTGCTGCTTTGGCTGTGTTAGTTGTGGAGGGGATTGGAGCACTCATGTATAGAGCTTCTTTACCATTGTTTGACAAAATTAGGGGCCTTGTTACCATGTTTAATTATTGGAAGGCTGGTCTTACCCTTGGTTTGTTCCTAGATTCATTTAAATATGAAATTGAAAACATCACAAGATTTGCTGATCCGTTCCACTTTGATATTCTCATGCTTTTCCGAGACTTGGTGTTTTGGATTATTCTTCATTAATGCATTTTGAATGCAAGGGTCAACATTGATGAGTTGAAAGCTCAGCAAGGATAGAAAGACGTTATAGTGCTGTTGGTTTCGCCCGATAGGATCCCAACTTTGTATTTGGTAACTTTGGATATCAGCATAGAGAAGAGAGAATCTAAATTTAATACTGAGATAGAATTTGGTTCAAGAACGGCTGTATATTTAGCATTCATCTCCCTTTTATATGCTTCTACATTAGCTCGGGCATTAGTACTTTGAACATTAGTTGCTTGAGTTGTGGTCTTCTAAGACTGTTCTTTCTTTTATGTATAGTCTTCCTTGAAAATCTTCATGTGCTGCGTGAACTTGTATATCTTGTAAGCTCAAGCTGGTTTTTATAAATTTTAGTAATAATATGATTTTTTTTGTTTATCCAGTTATTTTGAATTACCTTGTACTTTTAAATTATTATTGACTTAATTATGAAGAACTGGTTTATTCAAAGTACATATTATATATTTTTACTGGTTTATTCAAAGCACACATATTATTATATATTTTTAAAATTTATTAGAAATACGGTTAGTTTTATTTAAAAAACCGGCAAGAGGTCAATTAAAACTTTGCTGGATTTCATCGAGCGTACACATAACACTTGGACTTGAGCAATAGTTCGATCAAAACCCCAGCAAAAGCTTCCTGTTAATCAACTACGATTGCAAGTTAGGGCTTATCCACAGCTTTGAGTAAGCTCCGTTACTCGCTTCTCCAACGAGATGCTTTTGTACTGCTTCGCGTATACAACGTAAAGTCCAAGGCAGAGAGCCACCAAACCAGCCGAGAGAAAGAAATATCTGTCTAAGTGACCGTCGTTCAGATTTTGTGGAACCCAACCCAGCGTTCAGATTTTGTGGAACCCAACCCAGTTTTCCATTTTTGGACGTGAGCTCCATAACCACTGACAAGATAGCTACCAATTGCCGTTGAAGACATGGACAAGGCCATTCCCATGTTTTTTAATCGACAAAATTGCTGTAGCGACCCCTGTGTTATACGAAAGTAGCTAATTAAACCTTGAGATATAAAATGTTACTCTA
>JAOQMQ010005923.1:0-10828 GCA_027563845.1 Erythroxylum subrotundum
AACAAATTATTCATTATATAAATATCAAATTAAATAAATGATAATGGAAGTCATATTGAAACTAATTCTTGTTCATACGCATAAGTACTTTATTACATTAACAATTATTAATATATGATGCTAAAATCATCCATCAAAATTTTACAATTAAAACCCACGGCATTTAATGAAACAAGAGGCTGAAGAGAAATCAAAGCAAGTAATTCATCTAAAGATGTTAATTCATTACGGCAACTAATAAAAGTAGACATAAAGGTATTAATGAAGCATTACAGAGACATGATAAAAGAAACAAGTGCAGATGGCACAAGAGAGAACGGACGAGAGAAACACAATCAATAGGAGAGAGAACCTTTCATATATAAGATAAAACAAACATATTTAATGAATGCAATTAATGGCGTTGTTCATTCCATTCATGTGTTAACTTGGCAGGGAAGCATTTAATATTGTTTTTCCTTTCCTTCATGGAAACAAAACATTTATCATGTTTCGTATAGAAGAAAGAGAGAAGACATGATTGTTTCCTTTTAAAACCAAAAACATGTCGTAATTGGTAAGGAAATCACTATAAAATATCTTCTTGATCATGTATATCATGTATATAATTATATTATAATAATTCTTGATTTAATATCTTAAATGAAAAATTATTGATTCTGAAAACCATGCTTTGGTACCACATGTAATCTTTCTTACATGTAAACATTATCATGTAAATTTAAACACATAAATTGCAGGATCTTAGAATATAATAATTTTTTATCCATCGTGTATTTCTGAACAGATAATCTCCGATAATCTTCGACAAGATATTCTTAGATTTTGTTCTCTCTCTCTTGGCCTTTATATAGTGTCCGATGGAGAGAGATACATGAAAGACTTTATAGGTTAAGAGAGAGGAAGTAGTTATCCGTTTAAAATTCAAGCGACTACTCTTTTTATTATCCTTATTTTTACGTTCCATCAACGTAAATACATCACATTATTTATTTTAATTAAACATAATATCTCTTATTCAAATAACTAATGGGATTTAATATACTTAAATGATTAAACCAAAATAGATGGGCCACATAATGAGATTATCTAACACTCACCACTTCTCCCCCTAAATTCCCAATTGGCAGGATACCTAGCAATCTTGAAGCAATTTTTTTTAACATGTTCTGGTTTCCCACAATGACTATATCATGGTTTTGTGCCTCTACCCCTCTAACCGGAATTCTGACTAGTACTTTGATTGTTATTATATTGTAATGACACAAACGCAACGTCGTTATTATTGCTCAGTTTGGCTTGCACCGCTTTAGATTGATTTTCCTCCCGTGTCACAGTTACATATGCCGTATTCGGAGTAGGTAGTGGATCCACGTTTAGCATTTGCAATCTTACAAAGTTAAATTGATCACTGAGTCCCAGCAAAAAACAATACACTCTATCCTTCTCTCGCTCTTGTTGACATTCTTTAGATGTGCAGTTTGCCATCGTGCTACAATCTGCAAGTTCATCTAATATGCTCTTCAGTTTGGATTGGTATTCGACCGCACTCATCCCTTCTTGCTGTAGCAGGGATAATTCTCTCTTTAATGTATAAACTCGAGATGTGTTACTTACCTGATGCCTCTCTTCTAATTCCTTCCATATTTGCGTCGCTACTGTTAGCGTAGAATTAATTTTCCTCCGTGCGGCAAGCTTTTCGGCTTCTTTCATCTTATTTGGGTTACTGACTTTTCCCTAGATAAATTCCAGTTTATTCTTAGCGTAAAGTGCATCAATCATGTTCCACTTCCATATGGAATAATTCTCTTCTCCTTTCAAGACATTAATGATGATGAGAATGATTCCTCAATGATCAACAAAATTGAAATAAAAAGGTGAATTTGAATCCTGAGCCATGCAAATTTGCAGCACAATAATTGCTGTTGAGATCTGATTCACAAGCTGTATGTGCCATAGCAAGCTTTGTTATCGATAGTACTATCGATAGTACTACACTTCGAACAAAAAGCGAAGTAACAAAGTTTTGCTGTCAATGAGATAAAGCAATCAAATAATCCCCAGATCGTCTTGCTCTTGATACCATGAAGAAATCACTCGGTGTTTAGGGTTTTTTTAAAATATTTTTATTCATCATCAAAGTTGTACATGTTAATTTATGTCCTACAGTCAATCGCTTTGGTTGTAATTTTGTGACAATTATTTAAAGGCATTTTCTATCTTATACATGTTTAGATATATATGATAAAGTCTATAGAATAATTGTACATTGTAAATAAAAATATAATGAGATTATAATTATAAGATTCATATTGCATTTATGTATTATTCCTAAATTGTTCCTGGTTATTATTCTATTAAGAGTAGACATTAATAACACACAAAAAGACTAGCACATGTTATGTTTTTTCTTATAAAAGAAGTAGTCAATTTCATAAACTAAAGTATGGAGATACTTAAACAAACGTGTGTTTGCCTGTTAGAGAACAAGTTCATTGTACAGACCTGATAGGAGAAATCCATTTGGAACATTCCTTGTATGTCTATGAGATTCTCATTGTGATGATTGAGTAAGTGATCCTTTGACTTAAAGTCACCAAAGTTATCTTGTGTAGAGATTACTATATTTTGATACTATTTATGATCTATTTAATCATGGATTGATCAATCGGTAATTATTGGATGTAGCATGAACTATATGGAGATAGTTGTGTGATTAAGATAGGATATCCTAAATTAATTAAGGAGAATGTTTCTTTGTTCTCGATTAGTGTTGATTTGGAAAATTCTTGGTCAAGGTGAAATGACACTTTGTAAATAGTTTACAAATGTCATTATTTAAATCAATAGCTAGTGAAATAGAACTAATATGATTGGATTCAAAATAAAGTAGACGTTAATTTCATACTCTTTGTCTAATTGGAACATTGAATGATGAATGGATTGAATTATACAAAAAAATCATGCATGAAAGGGTCAGTCAAAACTATTTTGACATTCCTAAATATTTAGGTGATCATGATGCGTTGCTAAACACCAATCTTGATCTATAATTAATAAATTATTTAATTGAAAAATTAAAAGAAATTTTAATTTACCTAATTCTAATTATGAATTAAGATTATAATTTATAATCATTGTCAACATATTTGGAAACCTAATAAGTCTCATATATGGAGTGGATTGAAGAGAGTAAAGTTATTTTAATCAAGTTAGACTTGATTGTAAAATTTGATAAACTTTATGATTAAATATGAGATATTTAATAAATAAGGATCAATGTGAGATATTAAATCTAATTTAGACATAATTGGTATTTAATTAGAATTATTTGCAATTCTAATTAAAGTTTAATTGAAATTAGAATTTAATTCAATTAAATTACTAAAACGTCTAAATCTTATTATAAATAGGCTTAAGCTCTATGGAGCTAGTACTTCTTGCTTAACCCCCTCTATAAGAGTTATAAAGTTCTCTTAATTCATTCTATGAATACTGTTAAAGGCCGGACATTTGTGTGGTTACAGTGGTTGAGATGGATCGATTCTAGAAACGATTCCAGGGATCCAACAAGATAAAAGATCAAGTTTCGAAATAAATTACGAATTATGATTCATGCTTTATTATGATTTACGTGTTAATCATTTTATAGAATTAAAGAAATCTTGATTTTCGAGAAACCAATTTACAAAACAGTTTCATAATTATTCTACTATGGTCGGGATTAGACCCCAACTTAGTTTCCTAACAGTGATATCATAGTCAAGTTTTTAATTATATAATTTAATTAAATTAGCTGAATTGTTATTGATTTGATAAAAATTAAAACTTAAAATTTTATTAATCTCGAAAATGTTTTATTCTGCGGATGCGCCTTGATCTTGTGTTTTGGAAATTTACTGACTGCTGCTTGATTTTGTTCTCGCTTGTGCATCTCAAGAACTGGTTTGAGCATATGCATGATTCTAAAAATAGATACATAATTATGCGTTTATATGTTTTACAATTGTAACAATTAATTGCTTCTGCATCTGCTCCCTATTATGTCTCTTTTTCTGGAAATTGGTTACTCTTCCGTATGATGAAATCCTTGCTTTTACTGCCTGTGAGTTTTGCGTATTGGAAAATCACCAACGACAGTTGTCGTTGGTGATGGTACAAAACCAATGGCGAATCGCCACTAGTGAAGAAGGGCGTTTAATGCCCATAAATAAGCCATCGGTGGAGTCTCTCACCAACGGCGAAACACCACTGGTGATGGGTAAGTGGAGACGCCACTAATTGGCGTCGCCCCTAGTGAAGGAAGGGAGGTTAACGCCCATGCCCCATGGATAACGCAGCAGACGATATGATGAGGAAGCGACAACGGAGATCGGTCGACAGTAAGAAGCAATGGCAGGAGTTGAACAGATAGGAGGCAACGGTTGGAGACATGGTGATGGCTGGAGAACGTGTGATTGCTCAATGGGCGCGTGTCTCATATCACGTATGAGAAGAATGCAGGCGCCAGTCGACGTTCTCTATTAATTCACAGTCAACTAATGCACGCGCAAGACAACCTCTCTCCTTATTTTATTTAATTTTTTAATATTTGTAAAAATCTTAATTTCAATTAAATTAGTTTAATAAGATTAAATTAGTTTGAGTCCCTAATAAATTTAGAAAAGTTTTTTCTAATTTTTTGAAAATTGTTTTCAAAGGTTGTTTTTTGTTAGGTATACTTTGGAATTTAGTTTCATTTTTCAAAAAGTTGAATTATTAAATTAAATAAATTATCAAATCAATAATTATAATCAAACAAATATTTAAATGAGTTATCTCTCATAATTATATTATATTAGATAACCAATATATTAAGATTAAATTAATTAAGATGACATCTTAATTTCAAAATTAATAACTATTTTTCTTAATAAGATTAAGATTAATAGTTATATTGATTCCTAATTAATTTAGAAAAGTAGTTACTTTTCTAAAAATAGAATTAATTATGTTCAATTAGATTGAAATTAATTAATTTCTCCTTAAAATTAAGAAAATTGTTTTCTTAAATAATTAAGAAAGATGTTTCTTAGTTAAATTTATTTATTTCAATATGATTGAGATAAATTCAATTTATTTGTTTAGAGAACTATTATTTCATTTATTTAGAAATTGTTTCTTTATTATAAATAATAGTTTCTTAATTTTTTAGAAAAAAGGGCTTTTCTCGGTTAAATTTTGAAAAGTGTTTTCATTTATTAATTAAGAAAATATGCTTTCTTTAATATTTTGAAAAATAATTTTCTAACTTATTAAAGAAAGAATTTCTAATTAGTTAAGAAATCAATCTCTAAATAAATAAAATAAATGACTTTCTTAATTAAATTTAACATTTTTATTTAATTTTGAAAGTAGTTTTCTTTTAATATTAGAAAATAATGTTCTAATTAAGGAAAAATAATTTCTAATGAGATTAGAAATAGTTTTCTAATTAGATTAGAATATGTTACTTATATAATTTTGAAAAAGGAATTTGCCTAACTTATAATAAGTAAGTAGAATAAGTTGTTAATCAAGATTGATCCATTTAAAATGAGAGAGAGTTTCTCCCACTTCTCACTACAAACTAGCCATGTTCCTTCTTCTTCTTCGTTCTGCCATTGACCTTCTTCATCTTCATTCTCCACCATAACACTGCTACCTCGTCCTTCCTTGGCAGCATAGATTATTCTTATTCTCTATCTTCATTTCTTCTGCAAATCTTCCTACAACATGACCCTTGAACCCCACCAAACCATCAACCCTAGGCCATAATTGACTTTCCACTAAATCTACCCTTCCCACCTTGGAGTCTTTCCTTCTTAAGCAAATGTTTTTCTGATACTTTTCTACATAAAGCTGAACCAAACCTCTTTTATGAAACATCTTCACAATGTCCAACACTTCAGTACCTTCCACTTCAGACTTTCCAATTCTAACCTCCTTCATTCCCAAACCTTCATCCACAATTCTAGTAACTCCATCTCCAATGATTGTTCCTAAATCTTGGAAGCAAGTTACAGGGGAAGAATCCCCCTCAATATTGTCTTATTCACCTCTTAAGGATATGGATGGAAGGCTAGTGGTTTCCCCCAACATTGAAGTTCTCAAGGAGGGAGCTCAAGCTTGAGAATCAACTATGGTCGGTTTCTTCCTTGGAAAAAGACCACCTTTCCCTATAGTCTCCCAGTGGGAAAACAAACTATGGAAGTTGAGAGGCTTGACAAATGTTCTTCTCTCTGAAGAGAACTTGATCCTCTTCACCTTCAGCTCCACTGCAGATTCCCAGAAAATTATGGAGGAAGGACCTTGGCACATCGAAAGCTGCCCAATTTTCCTATAAACTTGACAGCCACACTTGAACCTTGAAACTCTTAAAGTCCAAAGTATCCCACTCTGGATTAACTTCCACAATATCCCACTTGAATATTGGACAACCTAAGGGCATGGAGCTTTAGCCAAGTACATTGGAAGGCCGTTGTGCATGGATGAACAGAGCTACGAAGAAGCGAGTCAGATATGCTCGGATTTGCATCAATATGAACATTTCCCAGGATCTCCTTGAAGAAATTCCATTTATGAGGTTGGGGGAGGAAGACAAGTTATGGGAAGATATAATAAAAATTTCATACCAATGGAAACCATCTTACACTAACCCTAACAAAATTTGGAAAGCCACGAGAAAGTTGTTTAAAACAGGATGCTACTAAGAACTTATGGAGTTACCTGAAGTAGAAACTCTAGAAAACCCTCTTTCCTTGACAACCAAGGCCATCATACTGCAAAAGGACGTTGATGTTATATCGCCTAAAAATGAGGAAGGACAAAACAGTAAGGCAATGCAAACTTCTCTACTAGCTCACATACAAAAAGACAAAGAACACAGTTTAACAAGCAATGCAGAGCAGCAAGATTCAGAAGCACCGAATACAACACATGGCATTCAAACTGATTTAAACAATGACCAGATCTTCCCAACCACAACTTCAGTGACTGTGTAAAGTGATGAAGGAGATTCAGAGATGAGAAACATTAATCATATCCAATCTGATACTATAGCAACTCCTAAAGTTTCTACTGCTCTTAAAGAAACTGCAGTAAATACTAAATTCCATACAGTGGAGAAAAGGAGGTCAAAGAGGGGTAAAGGGAAGGGCAACACAAGCCAAACCTTTTAATCTATGTCTATAATCACGTGGAATGTATATGAAATAAATTGTCCCAGTAAACAAGGAGCTCTAAGGGACTTTGTTTTGAGGGAGAAATCTCTCATATTCGGATTACTAAAAACCAAGGTCAGACTCAAAAATTTAGCAAAACTGGATATTTTTTAATCCCACTGGAACATGATCACCAATCACCAACATCATGCTTTAGGTAGAATTATAATATGCTACAGGGAGGATGAACTAAAGGTGGATCTATTAGACTCAAATGAACAAGCCAAACATTTGAAAATATCCTTCTTACAGAAACACATCCAGATAAATATTTCATTCGTCTATGCAAGCAACTTCTGATTCCAAAGAAGAGATCTATGGAACAACTTGACATCATTCAGCAACACTCTTTCTATTCCTTGGCTAATATGTGGAGATTTTAATTCCATATTATACCCCTTAGAGGCAGAAGGAAACTGTTTTCTAAAGAATTATTCAGCCAATTTGAAAGACATGGTGGAGGAGTCAGGGGTGACAGATCTTAAGTGTAACATCTCGTTACCCATGTTAAGGCTAGAATAGAAATTTATAAGAAACTATTGAGAAAATTAGGAAAATGCACGTCATGCATAAGTTAAATGTGACATGCACATTTTTACACATTCATATGATTGTACATGCATTCATTGACATTTTTCGGATATAATTGAGTTATTAAATGTGATTAAAATGTCATTTGGCAATTTTGATATATTTAGGATATTTTGGAATTTTTGTGAATTTTAGGAAAATATTGATTTTTGGACCAATCCTAGTGTAACACGTGGCAACATATGTATATGACAATTGGCTTGTATGTGTGGTGACATGTGGCAGATTTATTAGGATGACAAATGTAATACATGCAAAATGGACACGTAGCAAGTGTTTTTTAGAAGGAAAATGTTGTAGCTTTCTTTCCTTCTTTTGTTGTTTTCTTCACCGAAAGAAAACTGTGTTTCCAAACTAATTTCCTTGCTCATCCACCGAAATTTGTTCTTCAATATTATTGCTGGAAATTTTGCTGAAACATCAAGTAAGTTGTGTTTAAGTTTGTTTTGGATGTTGTGTAAATGATGTTTTGACGGTTGAAAATGAGTTCATGCATGAATTGAGAAAGTTGAGTAGTTTCGGTATTAACGTAGAGTTGTTTAAAATGTGCTGGAAACCTTATTGAACCGTGATTTTGATGATTAGTGTTAGAAATTAATACATGCATGAGAAGGTAAAGCAGTAGAGTTTCGATGAATGCATGTGGGAAAAATGCAGAAAAATGCAGAATTTGTGAATGTGGAATTGAATTTGTGAATGTGGGAAAAATGCAGAAAATTGAAAGTTACACGTATGAGAATCGGATTTTGATGTTTAAGTGGGAATCTTGGATTTTTTGGAATTTTGTGTGTATTGATGAGCTAAAAATGAGTTATAAAAATTGTTTGAAAGATATTTGAGTTAATTGATGTGAGATTCAGCTTTTGAAAAATTTATACTAGAGAGAGGAAGAATAGTTGGAGTTTTGGATTTGTGATTTTTGAAGTATAAACTTGAATATGATTTGTGTAGAGATTGTATTTGGTGTTAGAAATGCGGAAGAGATGAATCAGGAGTGAATAAGTCTGAAAATAAAAGGAAAATGGAAGGAGAAGAAGAAAAGAAATTCGGTGAAGAAGAAGAAGAAGAAGAAGAGAAAAGCACGGTCGTGCTTTTGCACTACGGTGATTTCTCTAAAAATTCAACAAAGTCACGATCGTGCTTTTGCACGACGACAACTTTCAAGGATTGATGAAAATCATGATCGTGCAAATGCATGATCACGACTTTCAATTGATTTTTCTGAAGAAATCATTTTTAAACATCTTTCAATCTTTTTGTTATAACTTCTTCATCCGATGTCCAAATGACTTGATCCTTGAACCAATAGCTTTATAAGACATTGATTACATCTCCAAAGAAAAATCATAGCTTTCTGAATTGTATTGGTTGATGAATTTAAGGTGAAATGTTGATGAATACTAGAATATGATAACTGAGATGATTTTACTGAACATACTTCGGTAATTGGACTATATATTGATCTGTGGACCTCAGAATGAGATGATTATTAATTGTGATTGAATTAAAGCCGTATGGCTACAAATTTTCTGAAGAGATTGAATGTTAATTATGTCTCTGTCTCTAAGAATTACAGAATCTGACTTGAAGTTCAATCCAGAGTACAGTTGAAGATCATGGAATAGTACAGAGTAAATTGAGTATAACTTTTAGAATACTGAACCAAATGGTATGATCTTGGTGTCATTATAAACTTAATACATTGGAAAATAACTTTCTAGAAGGAAGTGTTGCCTAATTTTGTCAATTACCTTATCAGATTAATTATGCAAAGTTGACCCTTAAGTATGTTAGAAAATATGAAGTGGTCAATTAGGTTATGAAATTGATTTCACATTGTTTATTATGGTCCAAATTATAAGTATAAATGGTATTAATGAGGACTTTGATATTTGATTAATTTAATGATTGGATCACATTAAGATACTCGGAATTGTCATTGAACATGCATTCTGCATATTTTATATAAGTAGATGTGCATAATGGAATACTTATACATTTGTGAAAAGTGTGATATTTGTAAATGTGTTTTGTATGTTATAGAGGAGCATATTGGACGCCAATCAGACATTGCTGATCCATCCAGGCTATATTGGAGCGTACTGTGAGTCAACCTAAATGATTTTCCTATGATTGATTTGATTTGATTTGTTAAGTTTCCAAGTATTGAACTGTTGTGATTGTTTATGAATTATGGACTTAAAGTTCAAGGAGTTTAATATTTGGGACTGTACTGGAAGTGTTCTGATTTGTTTGACAATTCTGAATGATAATTGTATTCTCAATGAAAGTTGAATGCCAGACTTAGGTCCAATGACTATGAGATTTTGATTGTGCAAAGTTTAATATTTGGGACTGTATTGGAAGTGTTCTGATTTGTTTGACAATTCTGAATGATAATTGTATTCTCAACGAAAGTTGAATGCCAGACTTAGGTCCGATGACTATGAGATTTTGATTGTGCATCATATGTGATTGTTATATATGACATATTCTGAATTTGATGCATTTCATAAAATGCATGCTCAGATAAACGCGTTGTGACTGGAGTAGCCAGTATGAAAGTGCTTGCACGTAGAGCTTTGCTCCTTGATTTCTGATTCTGAACGTAGAGCTATTGTAGCATCCCACTCCCGCAAGACCCGAACCCAATATCGGCGCTGATATCCGAGCCCGTGACCCGCGAGGGTGGCATGCTAGAGCACTCAATCAATCACAAACCAGTAAATTTTTTTTTTAAACAATCCACTTTGGGCCATTTGGGCCCATTTCTGCTACCATACACTGCAATCGTTTCCTATTAGCACAATTTGATATTAACAAAAATATTGCATTTAATCAGTCCATTTACAATAATTCTCAATCTTCTTCATTCAATACAGACTGAATTATTCAATTCCATACTATACGATAATTGCAGAATACATTTAAAAGACAATCCTAATGCAGACGCGACCGATCCCAACCTCTAACTGTCCCATGCAAGCAGAAAGTCT
>JAOQMQ010005981.1:0-10824 GCA_027563845.1 Erythroxylum subrotundum
TCATATGGAAGCCCTCATCTTCTTCCACCTTTTTCCTTCATGAATCACCCCAAAAATCCTTCTTGAAATCCATGAAATAAAGAAACCCTAGCATTTTCTTCTTCTTTCTCTCTTCTCTACTCTTCACCACGATCTCTCTCTCATTTCTCTCTTTTCTTATGTTTTCTTACCCAATTTTGTGCATGCCTCTTTCTTAAAAGCCAACCTATACTTCTATTTACAAAATTGTCATTAATGAATGTGCAATGACCTCCTTACCCTTACATGTAAGCCTTGCAACTTAAATGGCTTAAGTGGCTTGCCAATTTTGCCCCTCATGACATCTTACCACCTTAACACAATAATTCAATCAACCTATGCCATATGATCTAACTCAAATTAACATGCTAATTAACTCCCATTAGCATGCTAATTAATTTCACAAAAATACTCTATTAAGACCTCAAAATTCATTTAAGTCATGCTTAACTCCTTCCAACAATCAAGACCTTTTTCTAATCATGTAATTGAAGGAATTTGCTTGCACTTCCTTCTAGAAAAATGTTCCTCATTGTCTTAATTTTCTAATGACATCAAAATCATTCAATTTGGTTCCATAGTCTAAAAATTATACTCCAAACATTTTTGGACTGTCCTTATGTTGAAACAACATTCTGTGTTTAAATTCCATCCAAAAATTGACTTTCTTATAAATTGAATTAGAACTTAATTGCATCAAAAAATTTGTAGCCTTATCTCTCTATTTTAATCCAAATCAAGAATCATCTCATTTCGATAACTATAGATCAAGTTATGGCTAAAACACTGAAGCATACTCAATGAACATATTTCAATTTCATTTTCCAGCTTTTAACTCCCAAAATTTCTCATACAACTCATCTTGTAACTAAACTATCTTTTCAATTTCATTTCAAATTCAAGAATTCTCCTTCTCTCCGCACATGAATAATTATCAACAATTCCTCATTTAACAGTCTTAACTTTCAAGAAACGTTCGGGGTCCAACACGTCATCACAGACGAAGTAACGTCATATCAGACAATACATTCCTACAGACGATACCACTTAGTACTTCTTAACATCTACCCTTCTAAGGACCATAACTTTGGACTCTGATATCCAAAAATTACCTACTATAAAATCGTTGGAAAGCTAGAAGGAAGACCTACAACTTCCCAAAAGGCACATTTGCCTAAATTAGCCTAAGTTAATCCAGGTCCATCCCTGACGTCCGAACATGGGCTTTGACTTTATGCAAACTTAGACATGCAATACATGAACTTGAGTGGAAATCATGAGCAAAATGAAATCTTATTCCATCCTAAGTTCAAATGGGTTTTCAATTGAAAAATCCCTCAAAGCATAATCACTAAAATTAATTTAGAATACTTAAACTCATGCATTTCCTAAGCTTTATGAACCAAAAACCTTCCAAAAACCAAAGCATTTAAAATGTTCTTACCTTAAACCTTCACCAAATGAAGAGATGTTTAGTTCTAAAGAAAGCTCTTATCTTGCTCTACCTTTTCCCCTTCTTGTACCACCTCAAAATCACTCCTTAAGACTAAGAAAAATAAAAACCTAGCATAACTCTCATCTTTCTCTTCTTTTCTCTTTTCTCGTGCTTCTTTCTTCTCTCTTTTTTTCAATCACGTTTTTGGCTTCTTAAATGCAAGCCAACAATTTCCTCGTCCCATTTTACCCCTCCTTCAATGCCTTAAGGTTTCTACACTTATGTAACTTGCCAAATTTGCCCTTACTCACTGTTACTACTTTAATACTTCAATTCTCTTAACTTATGACATATTATCTTACCACATTAACATGTTAATTAATCCCTCAAAACCTCATCATTAATCTAAATCATGCCTAATAATAAAAAAAAATTCGGGGGCCATCATTTCTCCCCCTCATAAAGAATTTCGTCCTCGAAATTCTTACCTGAACCAATGAAGAGTTGTGGATACTTCTCCCTCATGGCTTCCAACGACTCCCACGTGGCCTCTTCAACATAATGATTTCTCCACAGGACTTTTACCAGTTGAACTGTCTTGTTCCTAAGGACCTTCTCTTTAGTGTCTAAGATCTCCACTGGAGTCTCCTCATAAGTCAGATCATCTCTCATCTGAACCTCAGTGGTCTGAATGATATGGGAGGGATCCAATCTGTACCTCCTCAATATAGACACATGAAAGACGTCATGTATTTGTGACAATTCTGGTGGCAATGCCAACCTATAGGCTAGTGGTCCGATCCTCTCAAGAATTTCATAGGGACCTACATATCTTGGGCTCAATTTGCCCGTCTTGCCAAATCTCATGACTCCTTTCCAAGGAGACATCTTAAGAAAGACTTTCTCACCGACTTCATACTCCATCTCCTTTTGGTGTGCATCAGCATAACTTTTCAGTCTATCCTGTGCTGCCTTAAGCCATTGCTTAACTACGTTGACCTTGTCTACTGTCATCTGTAGCAACTCTGGCCTTATCAGTTTCCTTTCTCCTTCTTCATCCCAATATATCAGAGTTCTACATCTCTTTCCATACAGTGCTTCATATGGAGCCATCTGAATGCTTGAATGGTACGAATTATTATAGGCAAATTTAACCAATGGCAAATGTTCGTCCCATGCTCCTTTGAAATCCATCACACATGCCCTAAGTATTCCCTCAAAGGTCCAAATGGTTCTTTCAGATTGACCATCTGTCTGGGGATGAAAAGTTGTGCTAAAATTCAACTTAGTTCCTAGAGCCTCTTGTAAGCTTCCCCAGAATATCAAAGTAAACCGAGGATCTTTGTCAAAAACTATAGACTCTAAAATCTTGTTCAGTCTCACTATCTCATCAATATATTTCTTTGCTAGTACATGCAGAGAATCAGTTTGTTTAATTGCCAAAAAATGGGCTGACTAATCAAACGATCAACAATAAGCCGTATGGCATCATGCTTCCTACTGGTCTTGGGCAATCCCATCAGAAAATCCATGGTTACCTTTTGCTACTTCCATTCAGGAATGGATAATGGCCTTAACTTGCCTGAAGGTGCCTAGTGTTCAGCCTTGACTTGCTGACACATTAGACACTTACTTGCATATTCTGTTACATCTCTTTTCATGCCTTTCCACCATAAATGCTCTTTCAGATCTTTGTACATCCTGGTGCTACCTGAGTGCATGGCATAAGGCACATTGTGTACGTCATCCAGTATCTCATCCTTCACCTCCTTGACATTCGGGATACAAAGTCTATTTCCTACAGTTATGAGTCCATCGTCCCTCATTACCACTCCAGACTTCTTGCCGTTCTGAATTTCTTCTCGGAGCTTGTTCAATTTTGTATCTTGTGCCTGTAACTCCCTAACTTTCTCCTTAAGTATCGGCCTCACTCTTAAATTTGCAATAACACAATCAGGTCCTCTTGTTTTGAGCTTATCTTAAGCCTAGCCATCTCTTCCAATAAAGGAAGATAAACTGTCTGAACATAGGCTATTGAGGATTTCCTACTCAAAGCATCTGCCACTACATTTGCCTTCCCTGGATGGTATTCAACCAATAAATCATAATCTTTGAGCAACTCAATCCATCTTCTCTATCTCAAATTTAACTCTTTCTAGCTCAGTACATACTTGAGACATTTATGATCAGTAAAGATCCTCGTCTAAGCCTCATACAGGTAATGCCTCCAAATTTTCAAGGCAAAGATTACTGCTGCTAATTCCAGATCATGGGTCGGATAATTTAACTCATGTGGCTTCAGTGCCATGAAGCATAAGCTATCACCCTATCTCCCTACATTAACACACAACCTAGACCCTTTCTTAAAGCATCATTGTATACTGTATAACCCTCATCTCTTGTGGGCAAAATCAGAATTGGAGCACTTGTCAATCTGTGCTTGAGCTCCTCAAAGCTTTTCTGACATTCATTATTCCAGACAAATTTCTAATTTTTCCTCAATAACCAGGTCAGTGGAGCAGCTATCATGGAGAATCCTTCCACAAACCTCCTATAATAACCTGCCAGACCCAGAAAACTCCTCACCTATGTCACTATCTTGGGTGCATGCCACTTCACCACTGCTTCAACCTTCCTCGGATCAACATGTACCCCATCTTTTGAAATCATATGTCCAAGGAATATCACCTCATGAATCCAGTCACATTTGCTGAATTTGACATAAAGTTCCCTCTCCCTCAATGTCTGCAACACAATCCTGAGATGCTTCTCATGTTCCCCTTCATTCTTAGAATAAACCAGAATGTCATCGATAAACACTATGACAAACTGATCCAAATATTCCTTGAAGACCCCTATTCATAAGATTCATAAAAGCAGTTGGAGCATTGGTCAATCCAAATGGCATGACTAAAAACTCATAATGTCCGTACCGTGTCCTGAAGGCTATCTTGTTTACATTAGACTCCTTGATTCTGAGCTGATGATAGGCTGGCCTAAGATCAATCTTTAAAAAGACCGTTGCTCCCTGCAGCTGGTCAAACATATCATCTATTCGAGGCAGAGGATACTTGTTCTTAATGGTTACCTTGTTGATTCTCCGGTAATCTATACACATCCGCCATGTTCCATCCTTCTTCTTAACAAACAAAACTGGTGCTCCCCAAGGTGACGAGCTTGGCCTTATGTACCCCTTCTCTAGCAGTTCCTCCAACTGTTCCTTGAGCTCCTTCAGTTCAACTGGGGCCATCCTATACGGTGCTATAGAAATGGGTGTGGTTCTTGGAATCAAGTCAATGGCAAACTCGATTTCCCTCACCGGTGGCAAACCAGGTAAGTCCTCTAGGAACACATCTGGAAACTCCCTCTCAATTGGAAGATCCTCTAACTTCCCTTCATTCACATCAGCGTCCATAATATATGCCAAAAAGGCTTTACAACCCTTTTCCATCATCCTGTCAGCCAACAAAGCTGAAATAATCCTTGGTGATGGCATTTTCCTGTCCCCTTTGAAAATCACCTTCTCACCGTTGCCCATATTAAATTCTACCTCCTTAAGGCCACAATCCAACTTCGCATGATACTTCTCCAGCATCCATTCCAAGTATGACATCTACGCCTTTGAGGCCTAGATGTAGTAAGTCCACTACCAGTCTAGCACCCTCAATAACCAGTTCACATTCTCTATATACTTGAATTATAATCACATGCCTCCCTAGAGGAGTGCTAACAATTAGAGGACTATCCAATGGCATTAAGTCAACATCATGTAATGTCATGCTTGCATAAATGAATGAATGCGTGGAGCCAGAATCAATCAAAACATATACTGTAGAATTAAATAGCTAAGCCATACCCATAACAACTTCAGGTGTAGGTGCAGCTTCCTCTCTGGTCATGGAAAACACCCTTGCTTGCACCTAACCCCTTGGCCTTCCTGGAGGAATAGCCTTCTTTGCAGCTCCAAAACTGCCCACCTCAGTGACTGGCCTGGTCCCCACTGTTTCTACTCTCCTGGGGGCTTACAATTGTGACCCCTCTTGTCTTGTTACTTGGGGACAATCCCGGATCATGTGTCCCTTCTCTCCGCATCGGAAGCATGCTCCAAGTAACTTGAAGCACTCTCCTTTGTGAAGCTTCCCACATTGCTCACATTGAGGGTTTGTGTATCGGCTCCTCCCCGTCCTTCCTGTGCCTCCCACACTTGAGGCTTGTCCTGAAACTGCCTTTACCTGCTTGTTCTTGGTAGGGCCACTGCTTCCCACTTCACTCTGAGTATGGTAACTCCTTGGATGCCTCTCACGAATTGGAGCACTCAATCCCTTCTTAGAAGACTGCTCCCTGTTCTTCCTCTTCTTGCTCACTTCATTCTTTATGTTCTCCAGTTTTTCAGCCTGGAGTGCGGCATCTACCAACTGCTGCTAGTGACAGAAATTGTTGATAAAGACTTTCTCCTTGATCCCCAAATACAGTCCTCCCTCAAACTTGCGGCACTTATCCTCCTCATTGGCAACAATGTTGGCCGCATATCGTAACAGCTGGGTGAACTTCAATTCATACTCACTCACACTCATATCCTTTTGTGTAAGATTCAGAAATTCTCTGGCCTTCTCTTGGATGTAGACCCTCGAGAAGTATTTTCTCCTGAAAGCTTCCAAAAAGTCTCTCCATGACAACACCGGAGGTATATCCTAACTGTGGGGCACTAATTCCCACCAATGAAGTGCATCCCCTTGCAGCAAGCTAACTATATAATCTAACTTCTCCTCATCATAGCACTTCATCTGAATCAGAACCCTTTCGGTCTTCTTAAACTAGGCTTCAGCCTCTTGGGGATTGTAGTCCCATTGATATCTACAACTCCATACTTGCGGAGCTTATCATACTAGTCACTTCTCTCCACTGGAGCTGGCACCGGAGCTTATGAACCTTGGCCCACGGCATAAGTGAAAGCCTAGGCGAAGGCTTGAAAGAACCGCGGGTCCATGGGAGCTGCTTGAGGCACACAAGGAGACAGAGGAGGCACCTCATGTTTCACACTAGGTGCCTCAAGAGCTGGAGCAAAATGTGTGCCTGCATCTTGTGGGACATAAGATTCATCCGTGCTCCCTTGGGGAGAGCTAGATCGAGTCACAACTCCTCGAGTTCTCTTTCGAGGCGGCATTTTTCACTCCTTTAATATAAAACCATTGAAAATCTTTAGGTCATGTTTCATGTAAAACAACTTCAAATCATGTAAAACACTTTAAATCACATAAAACAGTTTCGAATCTTGTAAAACAATTCAAAACAATGCAAGTTATTTCGCTTTAAAACAATGCATGTTCTTTCATGTCTTAGACTACCCAGTTCCTGCCTAGGATACTTTTAAACCTAATCATAAACTTGCTTAAACCCAACCTAGTCACAAACTTGGATTCTTAAACCTAGTTGATCTGATACCATAAGTGTTGGACACCCCGCCCTCGTAGGTAATGGGCCCGACGTCCTAAGTGACATCTGAACGCGTATCCCACAAGGGTGGCGTGCCCCCACCAGGGCAAACACCAAAACCACTTACTTCTCCTATGTCCGAACAGATTTTGGGAAACCCCTAACCGGAATTTCATTTCAGCTTGATCCAAACCTTTGTGGCTCTTTGTCTCTAGTTTATTTTAGAGACACGAATCATCGCATTTGGAGATCCCAAAATAAAGTTATGGCTGAAAGACTCGATCAGGGTTTTGACCTCAATCATATTGCACCTGACTTGGGACAATTAGCGTAACTGGCATACGGGATATCATATTAAGATCATCTTTGGACGTTTTTATAGAAGACCTCGAGATCTACAACTTTCATGAAAACCTCGAAGACGGATTCTATTGTCTGAAGGGTCAAAAATGGAGCAAACAATAGCAAGGAGCAGACGAATGCAAGAAGCAAGCAAATGCGAGGAACAGACGAATCGAAAAGCAGACGAATGCAAAAAGCAGATGAATGCAAGGAACAGAAGAATCAAAAAGCAGATGAATGAAAGGTCAACTTAAGATGAAGCAAAGTCAACTTAAGACGATGCAACGCTTAAGATGAAGCGGAGTCAGCTTAAGACAAAGCAAAGTCAACTTAAGACCAAGCAATGCTTAAGATGAAGCGGAGTCAACTTAAGACGAAGCATAGTTAACTTAAGACGATGCAATACTTAAGACGAAGCGGAATCAACTTAAGACGATGCAACATCCACACAGACGATACGTCTCTATAGACGATACCTTCTTACAGACGATATGACGTCACCACAAACAAAGTGGCGTCATCACAGACGATACGTCCTTACAGACAATATATCCTTACAGAAAATATGAAGTCACCACAGACCAAGTGACATCATCACAGATAATACGCCCTTATAGAAGATACGTCCTTATAGACGATACATTCTTACAGACGATATGATGTCATCACAGACGAACTGACGTGATATCAGACGATACATTCCTACAGACGATACCACTTGGTACTTCTAAACATCTCCCCTTCTAAGGACCATAACTTTGGACTCCGATATCCAAAAATTACCTACTATAAAATCGTTGGAAAGCTAGAAGGAAGACCTACAACTTCCCAAAAGGCACATTTTCCTAAATTAGCCTAAGTTAATCTAGGTCCATCCCTGACATCCGAACATGGACTTTGTCTTTATGCAAACTTAGACATGCAATGCATGAACTTGAGTGGAAGTCATGAGCAAAATGAAATCTTATTCCATTTGCATCAAAAGATAAGAGTTTTACAGAGCTTTAGTGGGCATTTCAAGCCGTAAATACATTAACATCTAAAAGTCCAAAAAATACAAAAATTACATGAATCATGAGTTGCTCAAAATGCAACTAAAGCCTTGCTTTACAAGATTTGCTTCAAATACAATACATTTCAAAAGTGGAGTGATGTCTTGGCTATTGCCTACTCGATCTATTGCTCATCACCTGCTTTTGGGGAGGAAAGTGGGGGGTGAGCTTAAAGCTTATGGGTAACAAGTTTATAATTGGTAACAAGCAAAACCTTTTTTAAAGTTATTTTCATTGCAGAAAATTTCATGTTTATGCAAAATGTGCATGCATCACTCTTATTAACTTGCTATGAACATGTAGCATATCAAAATGTCATGAGCACATAAGCATATCAAAATGGTCTGGTTAAGTCCATAAACATGACGCACTACACATTTCCACCTAATGGTCCTGTGTAGTCGTAAATTTGAGGGAGTCCATGAAGGAGCTCCGTGCCACTTGCAGGCAGGTAGGAGAAGCCTATGCTTGGTCAACGTGCACATGACGAATCTTGAGGGACTACCACAAACCCACAGAACACATATTTCATGAACTTGTAAGCTTGTTGCCCAAAATGATACTTCTTTGAAAACTTGCTTTTTCATATACTTGCTATATCTTGAAAACCATTTCCGAAAATATGATTTCATAAACATGTATTTTTTTCAAAAGAATCATTTTCAAAAGCTTTTCATCAATCATAAACACAATTTATGAAGCAAACATATAGCACAATCTTACAAAGTTTAAAAAGCAATAAATGCACATGAATAAGGTAGTTGAAAAAGATCATTTCTTGTCATTTCTTAAAAGAAACTTTAGTGGCTTATTACTTAATTATAAAAGTGAAACCTACCTTGAATTTCTTACTTATAAGTTGCTCAAATGTGCCTCTCCTCTTGTTCCTCTTGTCTTTCTTGATTCCCTTTTCATAGACAAAAATCCTAAGTTCAAATGGGTTTTCAATTGAAAAATCCCTCAAAGCACAATCACTAAAATTAATTCTAGAATACTTAAGCCCAGTCATTTCCTAAGCTTCATGAACCAAAACCCTTCCAAAAATCAAAGCATTTAAAATGTTCTTACCTTAAACCTTCACCAAATGAAGAGATGTTTGGTTCCAAAGAAAGCTCTTATCTTGCTCTACCTTTTTCCCTTCTTGTACCACCTCAAAATCACTCTTTAAGACTAAGAAAAATCAAAACCTAGCATAACTCTCATCTTTCTCTTCTTTTTCTCTTTTCTCGTGCTTCTCTCTTTTCTCTTTTCTTCAATCACGTTTTTGGCTTCTTAAATGCAAGCCAATAATTTCCTCTTCCCATTTTACCCCTCCTTCAATGCCTTAAGGTTTCCACACTTATGTGACTTGCCAAATTTGCCTTACTCACTCTTACTACTTTAATACTTCAATTCCCTTAACTTATGACATATTATCTTACCACATTAACATGCTAATGAATCCCTCAAAACCTCAACATTAATCTAAATCATGCCTAATAATAATAATAAAAATTTGGGGGCCAATATTGTGAACCTCTAGCCAATCTATTAAGGACCTTACATCCTGCTCATCCAATCTCTCCAGACTTTCTTACACTTTCCTCACAATATATTCGTACTATGCATCCTTAAGTTCCATACTGTTTGCATGCGCAAATCCACTAGAGGATGATGACATCACTATTTTTTGAAATGTCTAGTGGAAATAGCATTGGGCTTACCAAATCTTTCTGCATCTTTTTGCCAATGCTCCTTATCTTCCTTATTTTAGCAGCCACATCTTAAAAAGTGGTGCAAATTTTCAACTTTCCATCACTTCTTCAAACGCTGCAATGCATTGGGGGCTTACGTGGATCAAATCCATCCTTATTACTTATAATAGAGTCCCTCACATTATTGCCTCTAGATGTGTAAAAGTTGTATATTTTGAAGTAAATCACACGTTAATATAGACTTAATATTCAATATACAAAGTGCACAAGAAGGGGGAGTTGAATTGTGTAATCTTTTTCGATGATCCCCTTTTTTAAAAACTTCTTGAAAAACTTGTTTTCCTCTGAACTATTGAAAAACTTTATTATGAAGTGTTGCAATTTATTTTCTAAGTGCTTGTATGAAATAGTAAGAGTAGTAGTTGAGGGTTGAGAGAGAAAGTCGACACGACAGATTTATACCGGTTCACCCCAAACCGTGGGCTACGTCCAGTCCTCAGAATCCTTTCTGAGATTTCACTATACTTCGCAAAGTTACAAGTATTGTTTCTTCCGAGCCTCTTCAGGTCTCTTACAACAAGTATTCTTTTCACACTTAGCCTCTTCAGGCTATCTGCGTTTCTTCTTTTGACTGAAAGAGTTTTTTAGCTTTTATTAGAGATAAGGATAGCTCTAACTATTGCACAATAAGATTTCTATCTTTTTAAATTCTCTAACTTCTTAAATTCTCTAACTTCTGCAGTCTTCGACTTCGACTCGTATTTATAGCCTCCGTCTTCAACCGCTTCTTGATAACTGCTTCTTTCTTCTTGTTCTTGATCTTTGAAGAATCAGTTATTCAGTTGAGTTC
>JAOQMQ010006064.1:0-10819 GCA_027563845.1 Erythroxylum subrotundum
TTTTTGTCTAATAAAATCTGGTTATTCCTTATATTTTGAAAATGTTGTTTCAATATATGAGAATAAGGATTTTATTTATGATGCGATAATTAAACAGGGATTGTTCTTAATAGAACCTATGACAAGCTCACTAAACACCACAGAATTGATAAAATCAAGACAATCCAATGTCTCTTGCATTAATTCAAAATATCTGTGGCATTTAAGAATGGGTCATATCAATCAGAAAATACTTGACAGGTTAGTGAAGGATGAGATCGGCTTGGATAATGATCCATTACCCACCTGTGAATCTTGTATTGAAGGAAAAACGACCAAGGCCTCATTTCCTTCTAAAGGAAACAGATCTTAATCCACGTTAGACCTGGTACATACTGATATGTGTGGGCCCATGAATGTACAAGCTAGAGGACGTTATGAATATTTCATAACCTTTATAGATGATTACTCTAGACATGGCTATTTGTATTTGATGCATAAAAAGAGTGAATCCTTTGAAAAGTTCAAAGAATTCAAAGCTAAAGTTGAGAAGCAACTAGGCAAGCCATTAAAGCAACTTCGATGGGATAGAGGTGGTGAGTACTTATCTGGAGAGCTTCAATAATATTTAATTGACAATGGAATTGTTTCCAATTTGTCAGCTCCTCGAACACCTCAACAGAATGGTGTAGCTGAGAAGAGAAATAGGACTCTATTGGAAATGGTAAGATCCATGATGTCCTACGCTAGTCTTCCAAAATCGTTATGGGGATATGCCATACAAACGGCAACATATCTTCTTAACTTTGCTCCATCAAAATCGGTGCCTAAAACACCTAGGGAGTTGTGGACTAATCGAGTGCCTTCATTGTGTCACTTGAGGACTTGGGGCTGCCCAGCCTATGTTCTAAGGCCTGAATCCACAAAGATGAAACCAAGGTCAGAAGTATGTTTGTTTGTAGGATATCCTACGGGAACTTGAGGGTACTATTTTTTACAGTCCTCAGGATAGGAAGGTATTTGTGTCGACAAATGCGACCTTCTTAGAGAAAGAATTTGTGAGAAATCATAAAGGAAGAAGTGAAGTATGTTAAGTCAAAATGACTTTACATTCGATGATTTTGATGAAGACCAAATAATAATGAAAGAAGAAAGTAAGACGGAAGCAGACGAATATGAGACGGAAGGCGTAAAACAAAAGTGAGACGGAAGGCGCAAAACAAAAGTGAGACGGAAGGCGCAAGCCAAAAGTGAGACGGAAGGCATAAAACAAAAGTGAGACGGAAGACACAAACCAAAAGTGAGACAAAAGGCGCAAAACAAAAGTAAAACGGAAGGCGTAAACCAATAGTGAGATGGAAGCGCAAGTTAAAAATCAGACGGAAGGAAGTGAGATGGAAGAATCGATACCACGTCAGATGACTAATCAGCTTGAGTTAGTTACAGAAATCAACTGAATAACTGATTCTTTAAAGATCAAGAAACAAGAAGAAAGAAGCAGTTATCAAGAAGAAGATGAAGATGAAGATTATAAATAAAGGTCGGAGTCGAAGACTGCAGAAGCTTAGCGATTTATGAAATTAGAGATTTTCGAGAGAAAAAGCTAGAAATCTTATTGCGCGAAAATTAGAGCGATCATTATCTGTAACAAAAGCTCAAAAACTCTTTCAGTTGAAAGAAAAAAAGCAGATAGCCTGAAGAGGCTAAGTGTGAAAGAATACTTGTTGTAAGAGACCTGATGAGGATCGAAGTCAAAGAATACCTGTAACTTTACGAAGTATAGTGAAATCTCAGAAGGATCTCTGAGGACTGGACGTAGCCCACAGTTTGGGGTGAACCAGTATAAATCTGCATGTCGACTCTCTCAACTTTTAACTATTACTCTTACTATTTCAAACAAGTACTTAGAGAGTATACTACAATATTTCATAATACTGATTTTCGATAGTTTTGAAGTAAAGCAAGTTTTCAAGAAGTTTTTCAAAAAAGGGGATTATCGAAAAAGAATACACAATTAAACCCCCCTTCTTGTGCATTTGCATATTAAGTATTAACTCTATATTAACATGTGATTTACTTCAATTGGTATCAGAGCTTAGTGTCCAAGAATCACTGTAACAAAGTGTGGATCAAGATTCATGGCGGAATCACACATATACATAGCTGAAGGTGCCTCAGTCACTAGACCTCCTGCATTCAATGGAGAAGATTATCACTATTGGAAAGATAGAATGCGGATGTTTATCGAATCTACTCATATTGACCTTTGGGACATAATAGAAAATGGACCATACACACCGGTTGATGAAGAAGGGAATCCTATTCCACGAATTAGATGGTTTGTAGATCAAAAGGCGAGATTTCAACTAAATTCGAAGGCCAAGTTCTTTTTGAGTTGTGCCTTAAGCAGAAGTGAGTACGATAAAGTCCACGGATGCGATACTGCAAAGGAAATGTGGGATACATTATCCATCACACATGAAGGTACAAATGAAGTTAAGGAGTCCAAGATAAGTATTCTTGTACATCAATGCGGGCTGTTCAAGATGAAGGACAAAGAATCTATTGATTAGATGTTTGGAAGATTTCAAACAATCATCAATGGACTTAAAGCTCTCGGAAGGACTTACGACAATCAAGATCATGTTCGTAAGATCTTAAGAAGTCTACCAAAGAGATGGAGACCGCAAGTTACGGCTGTACAAGAAGCCAAGGATTTAAGCGTACTAAAGCTTGATGAATCGCTTGGATCTCTTAAAATACATTAAGTTGAGCTTGATGCTGAAGACAAGGCCAGATGGGATAAATCGATAGCATTGAAGGCCGGACAGAAGAATCAGAAGATTCAAAGGAAGAAGAATTCATCGTCAAAAGCACTAAAGATTGAAGAATCCAAGAATGACGATTCCAGTGAATCAGATCAGGATTCGAGCGATGAAGATGATGAGTTATCTTTTATCTCGAGGAAGATCAGACGCATGTGGAAGAAAAAGAATAAAGAAAATAAAGAGTCCTCCTTTAAGAAGAATAGCAAAGATGATGGGAAGATTGAGAAGGCATCCGTCATATGCTATGAGTGTAATAAACCGGGACATTACAAGTCAGAATGTCCATTACTGAAAAGAAAGCCAAAGAAGAGTAGAGAAGGCAAGAAAAGCATGATGGCAACCTGGGAAGATCTAGATTCGTCCGAATCAGATACTGACTCAGAGACATCGGAACAAGCGAATATATGCCTAGTAGCCGAAGAAGAAAGTGATGAGGAGGTAACTTCAAAATTTAATGATTTACAAGATGCATACTCAGAACTACTAGAGGATTCTCATGCGATTCTGAAACAGTACAAACTATTAAAGAAAAAGTACGTAGAAAGTCTAAAAAATACACAAGAGTTAGAAAGAGAGAACGTCTGCTTAAAGAAGCAAGTAGACGAGATAAAGAAAAAGGGAGTTGTAGATAGATATGAAGAGATCAATCAGCTAAAGTTAAAAAATAATAGCCTTTCAGCTGATCTAGCAACATTTACTGAGAGTACAAAGAAAATGAACGACATGTTAGGGAAATATAGACACCCTAGTGATAAAACTGGATTAGGGTTTACAAGAAACCATAATCAGCAGAAAAAGAATTCGGTTCCTAAGAAAAGGAAATTTCATCAATCATATTATTATCAGAAATTTCATCAGTTGCATTGTCATAATACCATGAAATATGCTAGTACTAACCCCAAAAGACCCAAGAAAATTTGGGTACCTAAAAGACAGATAATATCTCCTAAAGATATCCTTCTTTGGAAGAAGCAGCAAGCACCATTGGTACTTGGACGGTGGATGCTCGTGAAAAATGACGAGAAGAAGGTCTATGCTCCTAGATCTTCAGTATAAGAAGGGAGGATCGGTAACTTTTGGAGACAACCAGCAAGGCAAGATCATTGGAATCGGTAAAATCGGTAACGATTCCTTTGCATATATTGATAATGTGCTGCTAGTTGATGGTCTAAAACATAATTTGATTAGTGTCAGTCAATTATGTGATTCTGGTTTTCAAGTATCTTTCAATCAAAATTCTTGAGAAGTCAGAAACAAGGATGAGTCTATATTCTTTTCTGCCAAAAGACGAAATAATCTTTACAAAATCAATTTAGAAGATTTTCAAAATCAAAATATTTCTTGTTTTATATCAACTGAAGAAGAAAAACTGATTTGGCATAAAAAGCTAGGACATGTCAGCTTTAAACATATTTCAAAGTTGATTAAACATGATTTGGTAAAAGGCTTACCAAAAATAAGATTTAGCAAAGATTTCTGTTGTGAGAGTTGTCATAAAGGAAAACAAGTTAAAACAATGTTTTCTTCTAAGAATATAGTAACATCTACTAGACCTCTAGAGTTGTTACACATGGATTTATTTGGTCCAACTAGGATATTAAGTCTTCGCGGAAAGAAGTATGGTCTTGTTATTGTTGATGACTTTACTAGATTTTGTTGGATATTGTTTTTATCACATAAAGACGAGTCTTTTAAGTGTTTTAGAGTCCTTTCCAAAAAGTTACATAATGAAAAAGGAATGTCTATAGCTAGTATTAGAAGTGATCATGGTGGTGAGTTTGAAAATGAGAAGTTTAGAATATTCTGTGAGGAGAATAGAATTTTCCACAATTTCTCTACTCCTAGAACTCCACAACAAAATGGAGTTGTTGAAAGAAAGAATAGGACGATTCAGGAGATGGCAAGGACTATGCTATGTGAGATGGATCTTCCTAAGTACTTCTGGGCAGAAGCTGTGAATACAGCTTGTTATATTCAAAATAGAATACTTTTGCAACCACTGTTGAAGAAAACTCCATATGAGTTATGGAATGGAAGGAAACCTAACATATCCTATTTCCATCCATTCGGTTGCAAGTTCTTTATATTGAATACAAAGGAAATTCTGGATAAATTTGATTCTAAGACGTATTCTGGAATTTTTCTAGGTTACTCATTATCGTCGAAAGCTTATAGGGTCTACAATCTGTCTTCTAAGACTATTGAGGAGACTATACATGTCAAGTTTAATGATAGCTCTCAACCAAGTAAGAGAGATGATACTGATAATGAAACCCTATCAGTACCCTTGGTTGACAGTTAAGAAGCTTCACCATCAGATACTCAGTCAAACAAAGTTGAAGATATTCCGGAGACTCTTGGTTTGAAAAGAGATTGGAGATATAAGAGTTCTCACCCAGAAGAGTTGATCATAGGAGAAACTTCATAATGTGTGCGAACTAGGTCCAAATTCAGAAGAGAAGCCAATGTAGTGTTTATCTCTGAAATAAAGCCTAAGAAAATTTATGAAGCCCTTCTAGATGAAGCTTGGATTCTAGCTATGCAAGAAGAGCTGAATCAGTTTACTAGGAATAAAGTTTGGTCCTTAGTTCCCAAACTCTCGGAGAAATCCATTATAGGAACTAGATGGGTTTTCAAGAATAAGCTAGACGAATCAGGAAGAGTAAGTCGGAACAAAGCAAGATTAGTAGCACAAGGCTATAATCAGCAAGAAGCAATAGACTACAATGAGACATATGCTCCAGTCGCAAGACTAGAAGCTATTAGGATCTTGCTTGCATATGTTGTCTATCATGATATAAAGCTTTTTCAAATGGATGTGAAAAGTGCATTTCTGAATGGCTTTATGAATGAAGAGGTCTATGTGAACCAACCTCCTGGTTTTGAGGATGTTAAGTATCCGAATCATGTCTATAGACTTCATAAAGCTTTGTATGGTCTGAAACAAGCTCCTCGAGCTTGGTATGATCGTCTGAGTACTTTTCTTATTGAGAATAATTTTACTAGAGGACAGGTAGATAAGACATTGTTTAGGAAGTGCATTAAGGATGACTTTATCATTATTCAAATTTATGTCGATGATATTATTTTCGGTGCAAAATCGAAAAAGCTATGCATTAGTTTTGAAAACTTGATGAAAAATGAGTTTGAGATGAGCATGATGGGTGAGTTAAAATTCTTTCTTGGGTTGCAAGTTAAGCAAACTGAAGAAAAGATTTTTATCCATCAACGAAAGTATATTAAGGAACTGTTGACTAAATTCGATATGGAAAAAGTAAAACCAATGACAACTCCGATGCATCCTTCAAACATTTTTTCTAAGGAAGAAACTGGTAAGAAGGTGGATCAAACGTTGTATAGAGGGATTATTGGTTATTTACTTTATCTTACAGTAAGCAGACCTGATTTTGTTTAGTTTTTGTTTGTGTGCAAGGTTTCAGGCAGATCCTAAAGAGTCTCATTATATTGTTGATAAAAGAATTTTGAGATATCTCGCAGGTACTACTGATCCTTACTTAATGTATGAGAAGGGTAAAGATTTCAGGTTGATTGGTTACTGTGATGCGGATTATGCCGGAGATAGGATTGATAGAAAAAGAATAAGTGGAGGATGTCACTTCCTTGGCCACAACTTAGTTTCCTGGTCGAGTAAGAGGCAAAGCTCAATTGCTTTATCAACTGCTGAAGTCGAGTATATGTCAGCCGCAAGTTGCTGTTCACAAACCTTGCGGATCAAGACTCAGTTAGAAGACTACTCAGTACAAGAAAAGGAAATCCCAATCTATTGTGACAACACAAGCGCCATTAACTTGTCAAAGAATTCGGTTCAACATTCAAGAGTCAAACATATCGAAGTCAGACACCATTTTCTACGAGACTACATTCAGAGGAAGATCGTAAGTCTTCAGTTTATTGAGGAAGAATGATTCAAAGAAATTAGATGGAACCTTAACATGCTTATGTTATGTGATCAGCCGCCTGACACGTCACAACCCAGATAAAAGGTTGTAATAGTTAACGATGACAGTAACGATAAGTTACAGCTAGTAACTTCTATCACAAGAAAGTTTTGTAGGGAAAAATTTCTCACAAGTCTTGAGAACATCACCTATTCTAGAACACTCTTGATATGCCCTAACATTGACCTTTGCAGAACCCTCAACAAAAGCTTTTCGTTACCCTGTTTGGATATCAAACATTCTTTGCTCACACTCTCAACCTCAGTAACCAACTTCATCCTTTCAGAAAGAAATTTGTGCATTCAGTTCTTTACCAACTACAGAAGAAAATGGAGTCAGCTATGATATATGGAAGACATGTTGATTTTGAGTCCTTGAAGAAGGAGAATTTGGATATTGAACCAGAAATAGTTGCAGCCGGTTGGTGGAAGTTCTTTCAAGTTCAAGAGACCGTATATCAGAATGAAGTTTATGATTTCTGGAAGAATGTGGATATAGTAGGAGATACTCTTGTATCAATGGTAGACAGATTGTCGATCATAGTGACAATGGAGATTATCGAGAAGGTCACTATGTGTCTATGTATTAGAGAGAAGCTCACAAGTAAAGCTAGATGGATGACACAAGCTAGCGTGAAGGAGTCTGAGATCAATCGACGATTGTATGGAAGCAATGACCCAAAGGAGAAGAAGGCCTCAAGTCTTATACCAAAGGCTAGTTCTACACTCAATTCTTTTCCACTGTATTCTACCAAGAACAGGATCAAGGCATCTGGTGACGACGTTGGATGAACAATGCCTGTTATATCTACTTAATCGTCAACCTGTTGATCTACCTTTTCTTATTTTCCACTATATGGTTAAGTCGAAGAAAGATTTGAACAGTATGCCCTATGGGATGATGTTGACTAGGATATTCAGAGATTTTGGAGTTCTCCTGGAGAGAGGAAATAGAATGAAGCTGGATATCAAAAGTACCATCAATTCTGCAACGATTGGCAAAATGGGCTTGAAGAATCTGGGGAAAAAGAATCAGATTCAAAGGAAATAGCAAGGATTGAGGGGGAGCGTGCCAAAAAGGGGACTCCCTCAAGGAAATCAAAATCTCAACCCAGCGATAGAATGTCCATGGTTGGAGAAAAGAAATCATCAGATGAAGCGATGAAAGTGTCCTTGAAGAGAAAAGGGGAGACACTTCTATCAGAAATACCTAAACAAGTGAAAAGGTCGCCCAGAGTTCGAACCCTACGTCAGCAATAGGAGAAGAAAAGAAAAGAGCTGACTCAAAGTGAAGACTCTGAGAAGAAAGCACCTCAGGCAACAAGGTCATTAGTCTCAATTCTAAAGGAAGATTTAGCTAAATTAGCTAAAGAGACTAAGATTAGAAGGAAATTGGAGTTTGAGAAGAAGAGACCGCAATCTCAACAGACTTCGAGACTGATTGAAGAAGGGAAAAAGCAAAACAACAGTCAAAGGAAGAGCACTCCCACTGCTATTCAGAAGAAGAAGAAAGTTGAACACAGTTCAATACAGGTCAATACCTCTCAGCTTCTGAGAAAAGAGGATATGAAAATCAAGGTTATTGAAGAAGTTCAACCTGTAAGGAGTAGCACTTCGATACTCATCAAAGAATCCCCGAAAAGATCAGTAAAGGCACAATTACAACCAATTTTGGTGAATAGTAGTACAATGCATCTGTTGAATGATGATGAGAAGAGTATGTATGGTTCTTTGAGAGATGAAGGAACCAAACCATACCCTACACAGATGACAAAACAAAGGTACACTATTTTTCCAATCACAAAGAGAACTGTGATCAAGGTTGTGCCTGACTTTCAACCGAAGCCTTACATTGTTCGCAATGATGATAAGGGGAAGAAGAAATTGTACCCTGAGGGGTTAACAAATGATCTTACAGAGGATCAGATTGAAGATGAAGTGCGGAGCATAGATAAAGCATGCTATGCAGCACAGATGAAGGGAACCCATGTTTCCCACCACATTTCAAAAGATCCTGGAAGTAGTTGTAGTCGATCTACCACTGAAGAACCTTGTGTGATGGTTGGAAAACTTACAAAAGGGAAATGCAGAACCGTTAGGAGCAACCGAGACTATTGTGCACCTGATTATACGTATTAGGCCGCTATGTACTGTATCCTCAATTGGCGAAGTTCTACACCTACTCGGAAGACAAGTCCCGCGATTACCTACCCCTGATGATCTGAACCTCCCAGAGAAGAACCTATCCGTTCAATCTCCTGCCCTTCAAATCAGTGAACAGGTTATTCTATCTTCAGATGCATATAGTACCACTATTGCTTTTGAAGAAGAGCAGCAGAAAGATGATGATCGGCCTGCCTCATTAAGTGACTTGAGAGAGGAAATAGCTAAACTACGACAAGACCTCAAGTCACTCCAGACGGAGATGAAGGAAATCAAGGCCATGTTGTCGGAAATAATGAAGCATCTACGGTCGTAATTCATTTTTGATCAATAACAAATAGGGGGAGAAAGGAGAAAGAAGAAAGGAGAAAGAAGAAAGGAGAAAGAAAAAGATAGGGGCAGGAAGAGAAGAAAAAGAAGACAAAGAAGAATAGAAGAAGAAGAAGTTATGTTTCTAGTGTATATAACTTGTACGTCATTCTATTTAATACTTTCCTTCTTACTAATATGATTATTTGTTATCATCAAAAAGGGGGAGATTGTTAAGTCAAAATGAATTCGATGATTTTGATGAAGACCAAATAATAATGAAAGAAGAAAGTAAGAAAGAAGCAGACGAATATGAGACGAAAGGCACAAAACAAAAGTGAGACGGAAGGCGCAAAACAAAAGTGAGACAGAAGGCGCAAACCAAAAGTGAGATGGAAGGCGTAAAAAAAAGTGAGACGGAAGGCGCAAACCAAAAGTGAGATGGAAGGCGCAAAACAAAAGTAAGACGGAAGGCGCAAACCATAAGTGAGACGAAAGAGCAAGTTAAAAATCAGACGAAAGGAAGTGAGACGGAAAAATCGATACCACGTCAGATGACTAATCAGCTTAAGTTAGTTAAAGAACTCAACTGAATAACTGATTCTTTAAAGATCAAGAACAAGAAAAAAGAAGCAGTTATCAAGAAGCGGTTGAAGATGAAGACTATAAAAAAAGGTCGGAGTCGAAGACTGCAGAAGCTTAGCGATTTGTGAAATTAGAGATTTTCGAGAGAAAAGGCTAGAAATCTTACTGTGCGAAAATTAGAGCAATCATTATCTGTAACAAAAGCTCAAAAACTCTTTCAGTTGAAAGAAGAAAAGTAGATAGCTTGAAGAGGCTAAGTGTGAAAGAATACTTGTTGTAAGAGACCTGATCAGGCTCGAAGTCAAAGAATACCTGTAACTTTACGAAGTATGGTGAAATCTTAGAAGGATCTCTGAGGACTGGATGTAGCCCATAGTTTGGGGTGAACTAATATAAATCTGCGTGTCGACTCTCTCAACTTTTAACTATTACTCTTATGGTTTCAAACAAGTACTTAGAGAATATACTACAATATTTCATAATACTGATTTTCGATAGTTTTGAAGTAAAGCAAGTTTTCAAGAAGTTTTTCAAAAAAGGGGATTATCGAAAAAGAATACACAATTCAACCCCCCCTTCTTATGCATTTGCATATTAAGTATTAACTCTGTATTAATGTGTGATTTACTTCAAAGTAGTACTAAAGGAGTTAGCTATTTCAACTAATTTAAGAGTTAATATGGATAACAGAACAAGATGTCGAAATAGATTCAAGAGTTGAATCAAAAAAGCAACTTAAACATCAAGTAGTGCTTAGACGTAGTGGGAGAGTTGTGAGACAGCCAGATTGTTATCTAGGTCTAGGAGAAGGCTTAATTGCCATCTCAGACCAAGAAGAAACAGATCCCATTACTAGGGGTGTTCATGGTAGGGTAACCTGACCCGTTCATAAATAACCTGAACCTGAACCTGAATGTCAAGTTCGGCAATTTCACGAACCTGAACCTGAACCTGAACCTAAAGAACCTATAGGATCGGTTAACCTATTTTCAGGTTC
>JAOQMQ010006102.1:0-10818 GCA_027563845.1 Erythroxylum subrotundum
TGACCTTGATCTTCCGGAACCAAACTTATCTTCCAAACCTCCCACCTTTGTAATCACTGGACCAGATGTCATATCTTTAGACGCATATACCACTACTCTCGGTATTGAAGCAGCGCAATAGTAGGATGATGATAAGGTTGATGATCTGAATCCTTCACTGAGTGACTTGTATAAGGAAGTGCAGTCTATACGAGAAGACATAAAGTCATTCTACACGGAAATCAAAGATATGTTATATGAATTTATGAAAGATCGTCATAAGAAAGATAGGGGGAGAAAGCATAGAAAGGTAAAACATAAGAATGGAAGAGAAGAACATGAGAAGAAGATCTAGCTTTGTGAACTGCTCCTACTACGAAGCTTTCTGATGTATGTAGAGATTTGGCAAGAATTTTTTTTTCAAATTGTATATAATATTAACAAAACGTTGTTTCGAAAAACTATGATTATTTGTTATCATAAAAAAGGGGGAGATTGTGACGTAAAAATAAGATGATGAAATTATTTGATGGAAATCAAATAATAATAATATCAGAAAGCAATGAACCATTTCGGCAAAGCTGAAGAAAACTAAGACAAAAGCCAAAGTGAGACGGAAGCACAAGTCAAACGAAGAAGAAAAAATCACACGCACCGCGGAGACAAAAATAAGATGAGTTGCGAAGACAAAATAAGACGAAGCGAAACTAAGATGAAACAGTTGAATTTAGAAAAGCGTTTCTGAAGCCCGGATGCAAAAGCAATACAAAGTACACAGACAAAAGTAAGACGAAGCAAATACTAAGACGAAGTGAAATGTAAGGCCAAGTGGAAACTGAGACGAAGCGCTTGAATGCAGAACAACGTTGTTTCTATTAAGATAATTATAATATCAATAAAAACCATATCATGCTATATAATATTAATCTTTTATTATGTAGCATATTATGCACATTTGTTAAGTGCGTCAATCAAGGAGCTCAAAATTATCATCTTCCTATTAATGATTATAATATAGTGAACTAATTTATTAAAATGCGAAATGTCATCGTTAAGATCTAATTTTTATATTAAATGCCAAATTCAAGATTCAGCAAGGTTTGGAGTTAACAACAACCTTTTGAATAATAAGAATAATAATTATAAAAAATTTATTCAGTTGTTGTGCAATTGAGAATAATAATCATATTAGAAAGCGATGAATCATTTTGGTACAGTTGAAGAAACCAGTCAAAGTGAGACGGAAGCACAAGCGAAGCATAGAAGAAAAAATCACACGCACTGCGGAGACAAAAATAAGATGAAACGTGAAGACAAAGTAAGACGAAGGGAAGCTAAGACGAAGCGGTTGAATTTAGAAAAGCGTTTCGGAATCCCGGAGGCAAAAGTAATACAAAGTACACAGACAAAAGTAAGACGAAGCAAAAACTAAGATGAAGTGGGAACTAAGACGAAGCGCTTGAATGCAGAATATGGTTGCTTCTATTAAGATAATTATAATATCAATAAAAACCATATCACGCTATATAATATTAATCTTTTATTATGTAATATATTATTTACATGTCTACTAGTTACTTGTGCAGTACAAAGATAGCTTAATCTATAAGCTTTTTAATTTGTCCCTCAAAAAATATTCTAGACATGTAGAGTACTTGTTTGAGATTGTTGGTCCTCTCTATCATTTGATTAGTATGATATATCTCCCTGTAGCGACGAGCATCTAAACTATTATATGCTTTTTTGTTCCGTGCATGGTATTCAATAAGTAAATCATCTAGCTCATTTTGACGATCATATGTCTCCTTTATGACACTTTTCAGATATCTTTTGGGCTCGAAATAGCTGGAATTCATATCTTTCATTAAAATAATCAAATCAGTTTATAAATGTCAAAATTATTTCATAACTTTATTGAGAAGTAAAAATAAGAAGAAGGTTGCAGACAAAAGTAACATGAATGGTGATTTACTTTAGCAGTGCAAGAATACATCAGATAATAAGGAGGGAACCTATAAAAAATGGACTGTAAAGATAAAGAAACGATTTTGTTGAAATTATAAATTTAAAAAAATGGGAAAAAAAGTAATGGACAAAAGAATTGCTTAGTGACCTGAACGGTTGTTCTTTGTTTGTTGAATGAAATAGAAGACGTAACTTTGACTGTTGTTATCTTTGTGGAATGGAGGATGTGGTGCAAAAGAAGATGGTAGAAATTGTTTGATTGAAGTTAGAGGAGAAAAGTTTAAAAGTTTAAATATAGAGGTGTCAGCGGACCGTCTTGTAGGCGAGAAATATAGTTGTCAAATAAAAAGTTAACTTGAAGAGTTCCGCTGTATTTTCAAAGACTGAAAACCGTGCACAGCCGAAAAGAAAAGTCGGTGAAATAAATGATTCCTGTCAAAGATTGAAAACGGTGCACAGCCGAAAAGAAAAGTCAGCGAAATAAATGATTCCATATTTAAGGGAAAGCGATTGAGAGGGTGATAAGAAATATGGAGGGATTGAAAATCAAAGTTGAGAATTTCAATATAGAGGGGTTAGCGGGCGTCTGGTAGGGAAAAGATGACGAGAAGAAATATCGAACGATCGAAAATCGCACCTCTCTCCAATTCGTTTACTGCGAGAGGGATTACGCAATTTATAAATGAAATTTAATGCGACTTGGAAATGACATCAAGGTGATGGAGGTTCGTTTCAGAGTGGTTTATTCAGATAAGGATCACTCAATTCATTTTAAATTGACGTTAACTATTTGAAATAAAAAAGAAGAAGGTGAAGTGGAAAAAGAAAACACAAACTAAGCGGAGAAGCAAGAATAAGACGAAGTGGAAAGCATCACGCTGAACTCCATTGATACCTGTAAGATTGTTGCATGGGCTGACCAATAAGCCTTCGGGGAAAATTCTGCTTACACCATTGTCAAAGATTACGATTTTATCATCTCAACTCAACCAACATTCTTCATACTAATTATAGCTACATCGAAAGGAAAGATGAAAGATTTAGTAGCACGATGCCATTCGTAGTCTTTAACAATGGTGTAAATGGATCTAATTGATTATATTATTATATAATTTAAAAATATAAATTAAAATGGAAAATATAAAAATATATAAAGCAAGATTAGAAACTTTTTAATTAAATTATAAAAATTTGACTAATGAAATTATCAGTAAATATTTGAATTGTATAATAAGCAGCGGAAAAGGCGTAAATAGAAAGTAACATGGAAGAAAAGCAGATGGAAGCGCAAAACTAAAAAGGAGACGGAAGCTCAAAACCAAAAGCAGACAGAAGCGCAAAACCAAAAGTAGACGGAAGGTGCAAACCAGTTTTTTTTCTAGCTTGAGTTACTTATAGAATGAGTCGGAGTCGAAGACTGCTAAAGTTGGTGATTTTAAGAAATTTTCGCACAACATTAGCTTAAAAATTCTTTTAGTAGACAGAAAGGCAGATAGCCTGAAGAGGCTAAGAGTAAAATAATACTTGAGCTTAATATAAGATAGGCTTTTGCAAATTCAAGTTCCGAAAAGGTTTCCTATTAATAATAACGATTTTAATTAGAAATTGATTTAGCTGTTGTTCACCATTTTGGTAAGGTTGAAGAAACCAAAATGACACGAAGCGGTGAAACCCAAAGTGAGACGTAAGCAGAAGTCAAACTAAGAAGACAAAAGTAAGAGGAAATGCAAAGACAAAAGACAGACGAACCGGAGAAGCAAAAATAGTGCACAGACAAAAGTAAGACGAAGCAAAAGCTAAGAAAGATAAAAGTAAGACGAAGGGAAAGCTAAGACGAAGCAGCGGTAGCCAAAATGAGACGAAGCAGCCAAACGCAAGTTCAAGCAAGGTTTCCGATTAATAATAAAGAATTTAATCATAACAATAATAGTAATCATAAATTGATTTAGCTGTTGTGCAACTTAATTAATTAATTGATACAATAATTAGCTTAATTTAAGATAAGCCTTTCCAAATTCAACCTCCACCAGCGGTAGCCAAAATGAGACAAAGCAGCCAAAGGCAAGTTCAAGCAAGGTTTCCAATTAAAAATAACGAATTTAATCATAACAATAATAATAATCAGAAATTGATTTAGCTGTTGTACAACTTAATTAATTAATTGATACGATTGTGCAACTTAATTAATTAATTGATACGATAATTAGCTTAATATAAGATACGCCTTTCCAAATTAAAGCAAGATTAAAAACTTTTTAATTAAATTATAAAAATTTGACTAATGAAATTATCAGTAAATATTTAGATTGTACAATAAGCAGCGAAAAAGGCGTAAATAGAAAGTAAGACGGAAGAAAAGCAGACGGAAGCACAAAACTAAAAAACAGACGGAAGCTCAAAACCAAAAGCAGACGGAAGGCGCAAACCAGTTTTTTTTTTCAGCTTGAGTTACTTACAGAATGAGTCGAGTTGAAGACTGCTAAAGTTAGTGATTTTAAGAAATCTCATTGTGTGAAAAAAGCTAGAGCAATTATCTTCTGTAACACTAGCTCAAAAATTCTTTCAGTAGACAGAAGAGGAAATGCGAAGACAAAAGACAAACGAACCGGAGAAGCAAAAATAGTGCACAGACAAAAGTAAGACGAAGGGAAAGCTAAAACGAAGCAGCGGTAGCCAAACTGAGACGAAGCAGCCAAAGGCAAGTTCAAGCAAGGTTTCCAATACACCTTTCCAAATTCTACCTCCAGCAAGGTTTGCATTTAATAACGATTTAAATCATTATAATATAACGAATTAATTAATCAATTAATTGAAATGATAATTAGCTTAATATAACATAGACTTTTGCAAATTCAAGTTTCGGCAAGGTTTGCAATTAATCAAAAATTGATCCTAATCAGAAATTGATTTAGCTGTTGTGTAACTTAATTAATTAATTGCACTAGTCAAACTACGAAGAGAAAAGTAAGACGAACTGCAAAGACAAAAGACAGACGAACCTAAGTCTTAAAAATAGTGCACATACAAAAGTAAGACGAAGCAAAAGCTAAGAAAGACAAAAGTAAGATGAAGCGAAAGCTAACAAGTGGAAACTAAGACAAAGCGGAAACTAAGACGAAGCGGAAACTAAGACGAAGCGGTTGAATGTAGAAAAGCGTTTCTTATATTAATATAATTATTAAAAGTAAGACGAAGTACACAAACAAACGTAAGACGATGCGAAAACTAAGACGAACCAGAAACTAAGACGATAATCAGAAATTGATTTAGCTATTGCGCAACTTAATTTATTAATTGATATGATAATTAGCTTAATATAAGATGGACCTTTCCAATTCAACCTCCAGCAAGGTTTGCATTTAATAAGGATTTTAATGATTACAATATATCGAATTAATTAATCATTTAATTGACATGTAAAAATAGTGCACAGACAAAAGTAAGACGAAGCAAAAGCTAAGAAAGACAAAAGTAAGACGAAAGGAAAGCTAAGAAGTGGAAACTAAGACGAAGCGGTTGAATGTAGAAAAACGTTTCTTTTATTAAGATAATTATTAAAAGTAGGACGAAGTACATAGACAAACGTAAGATGAAGTGAAAACTAAGACGAACATCGCTTGAAAATAAGGAAATTGTTCTCAGTTGTTTTCCTGGTCTTGATCAACGCGTTTCTATCCACATATCCAAGTCCACACTCAATCAGGTCCGAGTTATAGAATTCAACCGCTTCAATATTGTCTTTTATTTTCGCGAGATGAATCAGAATGGCATCATGGCATTCGCTTGAAAATAGAAAAATTTTTTCAAGATGTTATTGTGGTCTTGATCAACGTGTTTATCCAAATGTTGAATAAAACCGTAGGGCATCTGTACACACAATAAAACCTGCACGAAAGGAGAAGTTAACAAAGCCGAAGAGAAACTCCAAATGTTGAACAAAACCGTAGGCCATCGATGCTTACCAAAGTCGAAAGAGAAACTGGAAATGTTTAATAAAACAAAGCCGGAGAGAAACTCCAAAACCACAGGCCATTTGTACACACAATAAAACCTGGATGAAAGCCGAAATAAAACGCAAAGCTAAAAAGGAAAACAAAATCTAGCAAAAACGAAAACTTACCACACCTGCCGGAGAGAAACTGCAACACCTGCAGAAAAACAAAAGAAAAAACGAGAACTTAACAACACAAAGACAAAAAGGACAAAAAATAAAGGAAAAAGGAAAAAGGAAATCTTATCACAGCTGCAAATAAACAAAAGAAAAAACGAAAACTTACCAAACTAGAAAGAAAAACTCGAAACCACACCTGCCGGAGAGAAACTGCAACACCTGCCGAGAAACAAAAGAAAAAACCGAGAACTTAACAATACAAAGACAAAAAGGACAAAAAATAAAGGAAAAGGAAAAAGGAAAACTTATCACAGCTGCAGAGAAACAAAAGAAAAAATGAAAACTTACCAAAGCCGAAAGAGAAACACCTGCTGGAGAGAAACTGCAACACCTGCAGAGAAACAAAAGAAAAAACTGGGAACTTGAAAAAGGAAAACTTATCACAGCTGTAGAGAAACAAAAGAAAAAACGAAAACTTACCAAAGTCGAAAGAGAAACACCTGCCGGAGAGAAACTACAACACCTGCAGAGAAACAAAAGAAAAAACGAAAACTTAACAACACAAAGACAAAAAGGACAAAAAATAAAGGAAAAAGGAGAAAGGAAAAAGGAAAACTTATCACAGCTGCAGAGAAACAAAAGCGAAAATGAAAACTTACCAAAGCCGAAAGAGAAACTCCAACCATCTGTGTTGAACAAAATCGTAGGCCATCTGTACACACAATAAAACCTGGATGAAAGTCGTAGGAAAAAACGCAAAGCCAAAAAGGAAAACAAAATCAAGCAAAAACGAAAACTTACCAGACCCGCAGAGAAACAAATGACGACGATGACGACGACGAAGAAAACAAACTGAAAGAGAAGTAGAGCACGTCCAGCGCCGAGAGAGAAAACTTTGCAGAGGAAGGCAAGGGCGGAGAGCTAAGGAAAGAGAGAGAAAACTTTGCAGAACTGTTCGAGGGAGAGTAATAGAGAAAGCTTTGCAGAGCTCTAGGGGGAGTAATAATAATAAAGGCACAACATTTAATGACCAGATAAAATGAACGAACGGGATGGATTAACAAAGGCATAACATTCAATGACCAGAGACAAATGGACGAACGGGATGAATTGCGTGATCACAACATTCTTAATAAAGGCACAACATTCAATGACCAGATAAAATGGACGAATGGGATGGATTAACAAAGGCACAACATTCAATGACCAGAGACAAATGGACGAACGGGATGAATTGCGTGGTCATAACATTCTAGCCGTCAGATTAAATGGACGAGCGGGATGGAAAATAGAAAAGGCTCTGTGAGATGTATAAGGGAGAAGAGAAACAAATATAAACCGTTAGATTAAATGGACGAGTGGGATGGATTGCATGGTCGTCCATCCCAACTCTTCCTTAGTATATATACTTAATAAGCTTGCAGAATCTAATTTCCAAGTTAAAGACTTCTTTAATCATCAACCCAAGGATAGTCGATCACGGTCACTTAACTTTTTTTTAAAAATCAATTTGGTATTTCATTTATACTATATATGTACATGTAAATACAAGGCTACACCATATCTAGTTAGTACAGAAAATTTAGAATAATTGTGTTTTCACAGTCAAGGCTCCGAAGAATAAAACAATTTATTCCTAATTTTGGGTATAGAAATTATCTCTTAATATAAACTATCTCAGCTTCATATTAGCAAATAAATTACTTACTATTCCTCTCGCTAAGAAGGTCAGTCTACTACAAAGAACAATATCTTGAATTACCTTTGTTAAGCTTCGGTTTTGTTGTCTAAAAGTCTGATAATTCCTCTCTTTCCAAGTGTTGTAAATCATTGAGCTCCAGTTGATCTTGATTGCCTTATAATCTGCTTGCTTCAACAGTTTCAGTCACCCTAGCCAGCTGATAGTTGAAGTCGTGCCCAAATCTCCTTGGTGAAGCTACATCCAAACAGCAACTACTCCTAACTTTCTAACTTTGATCTACATAGTTTGGAACTTTAGTCTATCTTTAGTGAGCGGCCCGAATTATATCCAATTAACAATTATGAGCTGATCTGATGTCTAAATCCTAGACCAGTTTTGTCCAACCTACTCTTAAATTTTGATTCTTCTGCAATATAATCTTGCAAGCATTGGTGCTAAATAGCCCAAAGCGATGGATTTGAATCTTGTACAATTTAACTTATTTTTACCATACTTAAGAAGATAGACCCAACATCAAAATCTTCTACTTCACCATACCTTCTAGCTACATCGGATAATGTTATACTACAATCGAACATCCACGACACCAAGGGTAAATAATTGAATTACCAGTTACTCCAAAAAGTCAACAAGGGTAGTTGCGCATACCAGTTGTGTCCTACAAAACAAACTAGCACCACAAGAAGAGACTAATCAAAATAAATGAGCATCACAAGAAAAAAAAGCTATAATAAACTAGCGTCATATGGTGGAGACACAAACCACAGTTGTACCTTAATCCCAATAAGGACAAACCCCTCAGGAGCAAAATTAGGTTTATGGCTCCAACAATCTTAACCATAGGAAGAATCTTTGGTCTGATCTGTCTTCCATCAATCTCTCAGTAGGAAACCTTCCTTGGATGGTAGCTAGAGATTTCAATGTTATTTTGTCTCCTTTTGAAGCAGCCCCCATCAGTCCCTCAGCAATGAATGGGCTTAGGGATTTTCAAAAGTGTGAAGAGGACATTTCTATGTTTGATTTAAATGCCAGTGGTCCAAGTTTTACTTGGAATAATAAACAAAGTGGTGATTCCGTTGTTGTAAGGAAGTTAGATAGAGCCCTTATTAACTCCGCATGGAGCTCTAGGTTCCCTTATTCCTTTTGTGTTATCCAGAACCCAAACATTCCAGATCATTCTCCTATAGTGGTTAGGACTTTGTCTAATACGAGGAAGAGAGTTGCTCCTTTCCGGTTCTTCAATTTTCTAGCTTCTCAGCCTAATTTCCTTCAAATCGTAGAGGAAGCTTGGTCTTCTTAAGTTCAGGGCTCTCCTATGTTTTGTGTAGTTTCTAAGCTAAAGCAGGTTAAAAAATCCCTCAAAGTGATGAAATCTAGCCAGGTAAGGGATGTGAATCTACGAATGGAAAATTGTCAAGCGACCCTCAATAACATTCAGGACCAAATGAGAATTTTTCCTAGGTCTTCCATTCTGCTTGATAGGGAATCTGAGGCCATAAACGGGTTACTAAGAGCTCTAGAAGATCAGGAGTCATTCTTTAAACAATCCTCCAGGATTAAATGGCATAAAGAACGGGATAGGAATACTAAATTTTTCCATAACTCGCTCCTTGCTCATAGAAACAGAAATCACATACATTCCTTTGTAGTGGGTAATGGGAACAGGATAGTTGGGTTAGAAGAGATTCAAGCTGAGTTTTTTGAGTTCTTCCTCGGTTCAATTGGGGATAAGAAGAACCTTCATTCTTCCACAGAGTATGTGGCAAACCTTTTCCCTCATTCTTTACCTGTCACTTTGACTAATTCTCTTACTGAGGAAGTATCAGCCCAAGAGACAAAGGAGGTTGTCCATTCTTTTAACCCTAATAAGGCTCCAGGCCCGGATGGTTTTAATGGATTTTTTTCAAATAAACATGGCATATCATTGGAGAGGATGTTACCAGAGCCATTCAAAAAATTTTCACTCATGGAAAACTCCTCAAAGAGCTAAATTCAACTTTCATCTCACTCATTCCTAAAAAATCTCACCCTACTATAGTGCATGAATATAGACCTATCTCGGGTTGCAATATGCTTTATAAGGTGATTGCAAAAATCCTAGCCAATAGACTTAGAGAGATTCTCCCACATGTTGTTAGCCTAATCAAAGTGCTTTCATTAGGAATCGAAGAATTGGGGATAACATTCTTTTAGCCCAAGAAATTTTCAAGAATTATCATCTTGCTAATAACCAAAAGAGATGTGCATTCAAAGTGGACCTTCAAAAAGCCTACGACTCTATTCATTGGGATTTCCTTCTTAATACCTTAGTAGCTGTAGGTCTCCCCATCAAGTTCATTGATTTGATCAAAGAATGTATTACCACCCCTTCATACTCTATTTTGATCAATGGAACTCCCTCACATTTTTTTAGAGGGAAATCAGGCCTTTGCTAAGGAGATCCCTTATCCCCTCTCCTTTCCATGATTTGTATGGAAGTTTTCTCTTGCAGTTTGAATGACTTCATAGTAGCTAGTCCTTCCTTCAAATTTCATTGGCGATGCAAACCCTTAAAACTCACTCATCTCTTGTTCACTGACAATCTCCTTATGTTTTGCCATGCTGGTCTGAACTCTACCCAGACTCTACTTGACTGTTTGGTTACTTTCTCCAGTTTTTCAGGTCTGGAAATGAATTCTTCTAAGAGTCAATTTTTCTTATCTCATGATGTGACTTATCTAACTCATCAAATGGAAGTCATCTCTGGTCTCAAAAAAGGTACCCTTCCCATACGTTATTTAGGGGTTCCCCTCTTGGTAGGAAGGTTATCTAGGAGGGACGGCTTACCCATTTGGAAATAAATGATAAGAGGATAAAAAATTGGACTTATAAAAATCTTTCCTATACAGGTAGACTTCAATTGGTCATTTTAGTTGTTGGATCCCGTTTCCGGAAATCCAACCTCGGACGACAAACCGAACTGGAACCCGAATCCGTGTTGGAAACCTTGACTAATCCGAAAAATCCCGATATAAATTTTTTTTTCATCTTATTCATCTTAAATCCATTTTCATACTAAAAA
>JAOQMQ010006168.1:0-10811 GCA_027563845.1 Erythroxylum subrotundum
TTTTATGAGCAAATATGATTATAATGCCACGTGAGGTTTAGTAGTGATCGATCGTAGTGCGTCTTTATCGTAGGATACGTACCAGAATGACCTTCGGGCGTCCCAGTGCGTACTCTACGGTAAGAGGGCGCTACACTTTGCCCAGCCCATGTCCGTTTAACGGACCTTCTCGGATGAAAATGGGCAGTTTAGCCAGTTCATGTCCGTTTAGGGTCAGCTACAGTGTTTTGCGATTTTGACTATTTTAGAAGCCGATTCACGTTTTGGGGTCTTCATAAGAGTTGTAGATCTCGATGTCTTCTTTCCAATGATCAGAAAACAAAAGAAATTCGACATTTGTACAAAAAGTTATGGCAATCGCGCCAAGACATGTTTTGTTGGAATTAGGGCATAAACCTAATGGATTCTTTTGACCATAATTCCTTCATCCGATCTCCAAATTGAGTGATTCTTGAAGCATTGGATTTCTAACATGTTTTGATATCTCTCAACAAAATTGGTAGCTTTTGGTTTTGAATTCTAATGGATTGATTCAAAGCAAGTGAGGGTTAGCTGAAATAACCCTAAATTGGCACCCGCTTACGCTTTTGGCTTCGGTTTGGATAGTTGGGTTCCGGGAACGGGGTCCAACACTTTTGGTTGGGCTTCGGGAACGGGGCCCAACATTACTGCCTTATTTTTCCCCATCTTGATTGGATTGATATCATCTTCTAGTTCAGTAAAAGGTAATAGAGATGTAAAGGTGATTGCCTTATTTTCAAAATATATTTTGGAAGATTGGTTTATGCAATATGGAAGGAAATAAACAATAAAATTTTCTAAGGCAATGTTTCTTAGATTTAGAAAATAATTCAAGAACTAAAAGGCTTAATAAGAGAGCAATAAATGACTTATCATCTTCATCTTCAATGTAGTAACAACATAACAAACTAGGGCTTTTCCATATTAACAAAATTGGTGGTATGCATCTTGAGAATGAATTTCTTCTACTATCTCGTTAAGTTTTTGAGTTTAAAATGATACCAAGACATATTATACCTAGCTAAAGTGAGGCAACTACAAAGGAATAAGTTAGTTACTTTCCTTATTGAGTTCCTTGTATCCTCGTTTCTTTGTATCATCTGATTTATCTTAAGATCTTCATCTTATTCAACTTGTATCCTTATTAGGAACTTTATATTCATTCAATTTATTACTTTATTTTCACAAAAGGATTAATCATGGCATGTCATAAATTATTATTTATAACTTTAAATTTCTATGGTAAATAAGGAATTTGAAAGGAAGTTCAATACAGTAATAATAATTAATAAGGTTAATCTTTTAGTCGCTTAATTTTATTTATTTGTTGTTAATATACACTAGCTAAGATGGTTAAAATTTTATTTTTGATATTATTTTAGTTATTACATTTATTATATATTTTCTTTAAATTTGATTTAAAAAGTTATTTATAACTATAAAATTTTATGTGGCATAGATTAATCATGAGCCTTTTGATAGTAGTTAAGATTTTATCACAAAATTATTTTTATCATATTTATTTAAAAGTTATAGCAGTAATTTCATATTAATTTTAAAGCCATATTTTTTTTAATAAATGGGGTACTTATAGCTTTAAAATTTTGGTTGTTGGCTATTAATTTACATTAATTATGAATCTTTTAATTAAGATGTTATGGTCGAAATTAAAATTTTACTATCCTTGTTAGCAAGCTATAATAATAATTATATATTAATGCTTAAGACATTTTTTAGCTAAGTAACTTACTTATAATTACAAAATTTTATTAATAATTATTATGCATTAACTATGAATCTTAATGATAATTAAGGTGTTATACTTTAAACTAAGTTTAGTCTTATGAGTAGGAATAATACAGTAGTTTAATAAGAAGCTGATTGCCTACAAGTGATGTTAGGACAAGTTAGTAGGTGCTTTATGTTTTCATTAACTTTCTTTAAAAAATGACTTACCTAACTTGGAGGGAATAATGACATGACACCCTACAAATCATTTCGCTAAATTTCAATAAATGATTTGTAGGGTGAGAGTTTTAACAACCATAAAAAGCAAGGAATTCTCTTCAAATAAGGTGGGAGTTACGAGGGATTAGTATCTGACCATTCAATCATCCTAAGAGGATTAATCTCGAGCTTTAAGTAACTCAAGGCCATAATTGAGGCTCACTTTTCCAATAACAAGAAGATTAAACTACTACTTTAACCTTTTCGATGTAATGCAAACACAAGGAGAGCCTTATATAGTATACATACTAGTTCAATATAGAAGTTACTTGAAGTGCTAAACCTGAATTTTTTGTAACGACTATAGCCTTTGAGAATGACTTACATCATCGTTAGCCCTTGTGGAGATCTTGTTTGATGGGCAAGGTATATACTTTAGAGGAAGTGTAGTAGTAGGCACAACGCTTCATCACCTAGAGGAAGCAAAACACTTTTTGAAGAGGATTAAAAAATCATCACAAGGGACAAAGCGTATAGGAGAAAGAGGGAATATGTTAGGATAGTTTAACATAAGAGAGTTGGTGAGAAGTAACAAACTAAACTTGAGAAAAGAGCTAGTAATCTAAAAGTACTTTCTTGTCATAACTATTGTTAACGTTTTTATATTCCTTAAATAGAGAAGAATGAGTTAAAATAGATGAAATTTGGATAACAAATAATAAAGTTCAGAAACATAAAGTCCTAAACTAGAAAATCAATGTTCAAAAGTTAATTACAGAATGAGAAATATACTCATCCAAATTTTAACCTAAGTCTCTAACTAATCTAGCAATTTAGAGCTATTCTAAGCTGCAATCAGAGTCATCTTTGTAACTTTAACTATATAAGCCTTAATGGATGTTTCATATTTATGTCATCTTTCTCTAATACAAAGGTGTAAAACCTATACAAATTTATCAAAACAAATTCAAATCTCTAATTATATATAACTTAGGGTATCATTTGATGTCTGTGATAGGGTCTAATATAGGGTAGAAGTATTCCTTTATAATTTTAGAAGAAAAAAATATTTTAAGTTGATCCTTTATAACGTTAGAAAAAAAAATTTTAAGTTGTGTTTTTCCTTGAGTGTTAACTATTGATTTGAAAAAAAATTTAGTTTTCATGTAAGCATTTAAGGGGTTAAGTAAAATCTATTTTCAATGTATTTATGAATCTTAATGCGATAATAAAGTCCCAAATAAACCATTTTATAGCTACCATCACAAAACCTACTATTATAGAGCACCCCATATATTGTCACTTATAATGTCTAACAAGTGTAGTTTAGGAAATACCAACTACCTTTAATAAGCTCTTTTGTAGATAAGCGTGATTGGCAAAACTTTAGGGGATATTTAGCATATCACGTTAATTTGGCTTTAATAACAAGAAATTTAAACTGCTTGAAATTAAGCATAACACAGTTCTCTTACTCAAAATTAATTATAATCAAGATTCACCAAAGAATTTTACTAAATAAGGAAAAAGCACATCCACTCAACTTCTTAAACAAATGGATTGCTTTAAGAGTAAATATACATTTGTACGCTTATTAAAGAGTGCTAATAAGGGTCTATTACATAGATTCCTGAAAAAAGTGGTATTTTGTTGGTCGAAATACATTCATTATATTATGGGCAAGTTCTCCTCGATAAACTGAAGAGCGCCTTGAACTAAGAAAATATAATAGCATTAGCTTTTGTTTTTTCTTTTCTTCATAATTCACTACCTGATGTTTTATAACATGTCTTTCCCTGACAATCACTTTATCTTCAATTTTCATAATTATAATCTTATGTGTACTCCTATAAGTTCTACAAGATACTAATGAGTATCAGGATGGAGCTAAAAGAATTTGCTTCATTGATCTTAATCTAAGACTGAAAAAGCTATGGAAAAGCTACGGAGAATCTATCTTCATGCTAAGTGGAGGTTTATAAGAATCCCTTAAGTCTTCCTTGTTGCTTAAGGAGAGACTTGCTCTTCTAATATATATTAAAGCTTTGGATTCTCACTCTTCACTAGTTTCTCAAACACTAAAAGTGCATTGGATTAAGGAAGGAGACTGTAATACTAACTTTTTTATTAATCCTTGGTAATAAGGGGATTGATGAATAGATTATTAAGTTATGGACTGAAGAAAGGACTTTGCTTTCCAATTAGAAGAAGCTTTTATCATATGTTAGGAGTTACTTAAGAACATCTTAGGAATTCTATTAGGTATTAATCTCTCAGCTAATTTAATTAATGATTTATTCACTAATCATTTATCTATGCAACAAATTGAACTCCTATCTAGGTCCTTTACTATTAAGGATATTAAAAGCACAGTCTTTAAGCTTAATCCTAATAAACATCTAGGTCTTACTGTTTTTAGTACCTATTTATTTCAAAAGTCTTGGAACCTCTTTAAGAATTTTGCTTATGAAGTTGTCTTAGAATTTTTCTCTAGATTCAGAATAATGTCTGTATGGAATAACACTCATTTATGCCTTGTTCTCAAAACTACAAATCAGAAGTCTATAAAGGTGTTAAAGATTATCTTTTACTGGTCCACCTTCTTTAAGATCATATCCAAAATGCTATCTTCAAAGCTTAAGTACGTTCTACCATATTTTATTCATTATGTACAAGCTACCTTCATCTAACGAAGGAACATAGGTGATAATATCTTGCTTGCTTAGGAGTTTCTTAGAAATTATCACTTAGAGGGCTTTGGGAGCAACTATGTTATCAAGATATAGTTGATTAGGACCTCATTCTCTTATCTCTCGAAGCTGTTGGATTTCCAATCTCCTACATCTCATAGATTAAGAAATGCTTTACTACCACCTTATATAGCGTGCTTATTAATGGCAAAGTTACTCATCATTTTAGGGATGCAAGGGAGGAAAAGGTAATTAGATCGCTTCCCCTCTACTTGTTCACCTTCTTTGTTAAAGTGTTATCTGGAATAATCGAAAGATGATAGTTAAAATAGAGACTTCAAATTTCATAAAAAGTGCAAGGGGTTAGGAATCACTCACCTAGATTTTTCTGATTTTCTTCTTTCTTTTCTTTGGATCGAATTTAGCATCTTTAGAATGCCTAATAAAAATTTTGGATAATTTTAGTGCTCTTTCTGGGCTTTCCATCAACAAAGGGAAAAGTTTTGTTATGATATCAACTGACGCTTCATCCATAGCTTACAACTACACTGGAATCTCAAGTTTGATAATTACCCCCTTCCCAAATTTACTTATATAGGAATTCCTATTTCCTCAAAGAGAGCATCTTATTCTAGATTTCAGCCACTCATTAACATGGTTAGAAGGAGAATTGATAACTGGACCTCTAAATGTCTATCCTTTTCAGGTAGGCTTGAACTTATTAATTTAGTGTTAAGTAAGTTGTATACTTACTAGTCTACCTATCTGTGGCTTTCTAAGAGGTTAAGTAGGGACATTAAAAAGCTTTTAAAAAATTTCTTATGGATATGAAACTTAAACATCAAGTCTTTTGTAGAGTTCATATGGAAAGATGTTTGTGTACCTAAAGATGAGGTGAGGGGAGGGGTGGTTTGGGAATAAGAGCTATTCAACTTGTCAATAAAGTGTTCCTAGAAAAAAGGCTTTAGCAGTTTATCACTAATAAGGAATCCCTATAAGTGAAATGGGTAAATAAGCATTACTTAAGAAATAAGAGTATCTAGACCATTAATCCAAAGCTAGACTATGCAAATCCTAAAGCTTAGAGGAGTCATGTAGCCTTTGATATTATATAAGATAGGCAATGGTGGTCATGCATGGTTATAAATTGATAACTAGAGCCCTCTTGGCCCTCTTAATCAACTGTCCAACTTTCTAAGTCTTAGTTTCCTTTACCTAACAAATGCAAAAGTTAAGGAACTAATGATTAAGGTAGATGGGGATGTAATAATAGACAGGCTAAAATTTTCCAAAGATGCTTAACTCCTTATCCCTTGAATCTTGGCATTGAGGATAAAGTTCAATGGATTGGGAATTCATCAGGTATTTTCACAAACAAGTACTATATAAACACTATTAGGTTAAATTCCCTTGTCACACTTTAGTTTGGAATAATTTCTATGTCCCAAAATTCTCCTTTATTTTATAGCTCGCAATGAGGGAAAGATTATCAACCTTTGATATGATTAAAGGTGGCTTATAAGTTCTTGATTGACTATATATTTACTCTCAGTGCTTAGTGATTAATGTTATGTTGTGCTTAAGATACTTATTTTATTTTATATTTTATTTAAGGTACAAGTTAGAGGAACAAGAACCAAAATAAGCTAAATATATATCCTTGGAGTCGTTCTATCAATGCTTAATCTTATTTTCCTTTTTGTAAGCAAGAAGAAGATGAATTAGGGTGAAGATAGGACAAATAATGTACGAAATGAAGATAGGACAAATAATGTACAAAATGAAGTTATTGCAACTTGCATGGTCATATATGATATTACGTAACTCACTAGAAGTGCGTAGGAGCTCGAAGATGCAATTTCAACCACTTCTATAACCTACACGACTATATGTGGACTTACATGGCTGTATAAGTGAGCAACATAGCTAGCTTACTATGAATGTGTAAGATGATGATTCTTCAATTTTTATAGACACGATCACCTACATGCCTATATATTTGACCATCTATTGTAATAAAACCCTAATTTTTACTATAAAAGGGCATTTAAGAGGCCAAATGAGGTATCATGACTTTAGAGACACGAAAGGGCATAGATTTCTTACCCTTTTGAGAGCTATGAGGAGCTAACCTTAGTCCTTCCAATTCAAAGGGGATATTGTCGATGAACTGTTTGGGCATTGATTAATCTAGTGATGTTGCTCTTACTTTCTTTTGGAATTGATTATGTTATTCTATGACTAATGTTTTGGGATTTATGTAATAATATTTAGACACTTCAAATAGATTATTTATGTATGAACCCATTGCCATAATTTAGATTACAATATGTAATAGTTATATATCTAATTCACTTTTGGTAAACTAATGATCGAGCATCATGAAGGATAACATAGCATAGGTTAAATGACTAGAGCTTATATGATCCTTACTTAGATTAACATATTTTCCTATTACGTAATGTGATTGTCATAATAAATCTAGAGAGTTTATTCTAGGTTATTTGATAGCTAAACCTCATTAAAGAGCTTATTTTAATTTGATAAAACCTAAGGAAAAATTGGGATTAACAAAGATTATTGTTAACCTATACTTAATATTCAAAGAGAGGTACGATAACAACATAACGATTGATTGTGCTCATTTATGTTAATGTTTAGATTGAACTGCCTACTAGATCTAAAACCCATCGATTAATCCTAGCAATTTTGTATTGTTTGATTTGATTTGTCTTCAATAGTTTATCTTTACCTTATTTTGTTAATCTAATTAAACTAAAATGCCCCAACCAATCCTAAACACTAATTTATTAATTTTTAAAGCTAGACACACGCTCTCTGTGGATACGATCTTTGCTCATCGCTACTACAAATTTAGATGTGAAGAGTTAGGTTTTATTTTTTGGTGTGTTCGATGCACATCAAGAATTTTGGATTTTTTATTGGGAAGTGGAGTGATTTAGTTTTTGTTTTTGAATTTTAATTAGTATTATATATATATATTTGTTTATAATTGGTTTATACAGTTATTACTTGATCTTTTATGTTCGTTAATGTTTGTGTATGGTAGTGTAACACCCCAACATATACCCTGGAAGTATTATAGCATGTCTAAGGTGTATTAATAAGTGAACATAATGAATTGATGCATCTAAGTATAGTAAGAGACATAATAGTACTTACTGTAAAAGACAAGGGTAAATGAATAATTTGTTCGCTTCGACATGGACATACATACTTAGACTTGAAATATGTATAGAAATTTTTGATATGTTTGCTTAGATTTATGAATGTGATGTGAGGGGAATTGGTAGAAGAAGTATTCCATTTTCTTACGAATTTTTTTTGGTTAAATTGGATGTGTTTTTATGTTGCTCTTGCATGATAATATTGAAGTTAGTTGATTTAGGATGTGTACCTCGCTGAATGGATAGGTTCCACTGAACATATTTATGTAATTTGGCTATATCTTGGCTGTAGACCTCTAAATTGGATAATTTTAATTGGAGATTAAACTAGAGACAGAGGTCTAAAACTTTCATGAAGGAACCGAATTCTGATTCTTCCTCTAAGAGTTTTGGATTCTGTTTTGAACTTGAGTTCCAGCTACTGTCCTTATTTTCAAACCGTCTGTAGTTTTTAGGGTATAACTCCTGATATAATTAACTAAATTGCATGAAATTTATGTCATTAGAAACTTAAGACATAGAGGAATGAAATAAATTGATAATATTTTAGGCTAATGTGGGAATTAAAGGAAGAAGAAGGACTAATATGCAATTTTCCTAAAGTTAATTCATGGACCAATAAGATTAAAGCATGTGTGTCCAGTATAATTGTAACATGGTCTAATAGAATTGTAACACATGGACCAATAGAATTGTAACATATGGTCCAATAGCATTGCAACACATGGTCCAATAGAATTGTAACACATGGTTTAATAAGATTGTGACATATGGACAATAGGATTGGAACATGTGTCTAAGAATAGAAAATTCATGAAAAGACATATGGAGAGGGGAGATGGATGAAACTTTGATGGCTTTGCTCAGATTTTTCTCCTCTCCATTTCACCTTCTTCATCCCATCATTTTTCACTTAGTGATTCAAGCGAAGTTAAAAGGAAGAGAAGGAAAAGCATTAGAGAACTACTTTGCCAATTTCAATGTTTGGGATTTCACTTAGTTGATTTCTATATTTGTGTATGATTGAATGGATATAAAGATTCATTTGGATGTGTAATTGTTTCTGGGATGTTTCTTTGGTGTGACTTTACATGAACTTGGTTGTATATGACAAGAGAGTATTGTGTAGTGGAATTATGTCTAGGGTGGTTTATTTGAGTTAGTCACATTATTTGAGTCATAAATCAGCCTAAAGACCTCAAAATTGTGTGATTTTAGTTGTATATGAAACCTAAGACATAGAGATAAATATCTCTAGAAGGGACTGTGACATAATTATGGCTCTATGACCTTTGAAATTGAGGTCGAAAAAGGTGACCTGATGCTGCCCCTATTTTGGAACAGCTTGTGATATTTTGCCCATATCTCATGATTTAGAAGTCTAAATGGTCTGACTATTGGTTATATAGAAAATATAGACATAGAGGAAAACAATGTCTAGAATACCATGAAGCCCAGTTCTAACTTTTCTATATGCATATTAAGGAACAAGTAGTGGTATGAATGGAGAGAGTGTCTGTCACGACCGTGACATTGTTTTTGTTTCTGATTTTTTTACCAAATCTTTTTAGATGTGTATGAGACCTTTCAAACACCTCCAAATAAATCAAAGAAGACTTACGATGTGTGAATTAGGTGATTGAATAATGAAATTTAAGATTGATCATAATGCATTCCAAAGAAAACTTACTTGTACATAAATGATTGGTATGCATATTTATTGCTCATATATGTATAGGATGATTATAAAAGTGTTGGACCCCCGCCCTTGCAAGTCACGTGCCGACGTCTTATATGACATCTAGGCGTGCATCCCACAAGGTTGGTGAGCCCTCACCAGGTCAAACCTTAAGAATAAACTCATCTCACTTACTTCCGAACAGATTTTGGGATAGCTCATAAAAGAATTTCAATAAGACTTCTTCACAACATTCGTTCCTCATTGCATTAAGTTTCTAACGACACCAAAAATGTTCAATTTGGTTCATAAATAAAGAAATATTGGCCAAAAACACTTCCAGGAAAAAATTCTAATCGAGACTGAAACTACATCCCAATTCAATCCAGAAATTGAAAGTCTTATGGCCTAAATTAAAAAATCAACTCCTTCAGATAAGTTATAGCTCCATGTCTCTAGTTTGATTAGAAACAAGAATCAACTCGATTGGAGCTCTACAAATAAAGATATCGCTAAAAGACTGAAGTATGTTCAGAAAAATATCCACTCATGCTCTTTTATCCGATCCTCTCTCTTTGATTTAATCCATATTTTCCAAATTAATATCAAAAGCTATACATTTTTTTGGAGAGGTAGAAAAATGTCTTAGGAAACCAACGCTTCAAAAATCGGGTCAATTGGAGGTCAAACAAAAAAATTTATGGGCCAACGAGTGAAGGGAGGTCGGAATTGGCAAGAAAATCAGGAATTGGCCACGTCACACTATTGCCCAGCGCTCGCGCACACTGTTACCAGTCCAACATCCTATTTTCCAACTTTCATATCTTTTGACTCAGAACTCCAAATGGCATCATGTTTCCTACTAGCCCTGGGCAATCCCATCAGAAAATCCATAGTTACCCGTTGCCACTTCCTATAACGCCCCAAATTAGGGGTTAGAATATTAAAAGAATTCAGTACGTTTTATGTTTGCTATTCGAATATTGCTAAATTGTGCATAAGCATTTTGGCAAGCATTCATGACATTTTCCGGGTAAATTGGGTTAATGAGATTTCTGATTTATTCGGACTGTATTAATATAATTTTCGCAATTTTTGTATACTTTGAATAGTTTTAGAAATTGTTGGTGAATTAATTCTGAGTTAAAAATTTAAGTGGAGAGTTATATTATTATTTCTTAATTTTTGGTAAATTTTAGGAATTTTCGGTATATTTTGGATATTTGAAATTTTGGAAATATTAATCTAGCTTAAAACTTTTATTTGGAAACTTTTAATAATATTTCG
>JAOQMQ010006240.1:0-10807 GCA_027563845.1 Erythroxylum subrotundum
TATATATACACAATTTAACAAATTAATAGATTCTATCAAATGAACCAAACCAATTATTAGTTAAAAAATATAACACGATAATTTTAATTTAGAGTTAATTATATAAAATTTTAATGACTTATAATAAATAAATTTATTATTTAAATAACTAAATTATTATTAAAGATTGTTCCCAATAATTTAAATTTGTAGTTAATTATATATTTTTTAATAAAACTATAACAAATCAGTAACAACATTCTAATAAGAAATTCTGGTTATACAGGTCTTCTAGAGTTTGTAAGTAGACAGTCTTATCCTTTATTATTAAAGGAATTGTTTATTAGGAAATAATCAATATATATCTTCAATGTATATCTCCACAGATACTGCAGTATTCATGTATATCTTCGTAGATATATGTGGGTCTACTTGTTAAACAATAAATATGATGTTTTGTCCACATTTGCCAACTTCCGAAAGATTGTTGAAAAACAATTCGAAACACCTATAAAAACCTTGTACTCTAATAATGGAAGAGAGTTTATCAAACTCAAACACTTTCTGGTTTTATGCCACACACACAACTGTTTATCTCATAAATCGCTTACCCACTCCTACACTGAAAATGAAAACCTCGATTGAAAAACTGTTTAATCAGCCACCTAGTTACAAGCATCTACACTCTTTTGGATGTCTATGTTTTCCTTGTCTTCGTCCTTGCACCATGCATAAATTACAATCAAGGTCTACTCCGTGTGTCATTGTTGGATACTGCTCCACTCAGTTTACATATCTATGTCTTGATCTAAGCACAAACAAAGTATATGTGTCAAGACATGTTGTGTTCATCGATGATCACTATCCCTATGCATCGCTCAACCATTCGTCTATCTCATCCATATCAGAAACAATGTCCTCTCCACCTCTGTCTCATCAAATTATTCCCATTGTGGCATCATCTGTACGTACAGCATTGTCTGCCCCTACAGAAAATTCATCTCCGCTACACCAACAGTCCAATTCTTCATCACCAATGGTTCCTTCTGATCCTACCTCATCATCACCACCACCACAAAACCAATCAACTAATATTCATCCTATGATCACTCGATCCAAAAACAATATTTATAAACCCAAAACCTTCAACGATACCCGTCACCCTCTACCACACACTGAGGAACCACGTACCATACCCAAGCTTTAAAACTACAACATTTGCGCAATTAAGCTCTTTCGGAATATGACGCTATATTACGCAATGGCACATGGATACTAGTCCCTGCTACAGAAGCTAAGAATGTAATTGGTTGTATGTGGCTTTTTTGCACGAAAAGGAATCCGGATGGAACGGTGGCTCGATATAAGTCTCGATTTGTTGCAAAAGGCTACAGCTAGTGTCCCGGGATTCGACTACAATGAAAATTTCTCTCCTGTGGTGAAACATCAGACGATCAAAATCATTTTGTCTCTGGCTTTGGTAAACTCTTGGGCCTTACATCAAATGGACGTCAATAATGCATTTGTCCAAGGTCGTCTCACTGAAACTGTATACATGCAACAACCACAGGGTTTTGTTAGCAAGCAGCATCCAACTTATGTTTGTAAACTACATAAAGCCATCTATGGACTCAAACAAGCTCCACGAGCCTGGTACCAAGAACTTCGTTTCTTCCTTCTTCAGTATGGTTTCATCAACAACACCAGTGATTCTTCTCTATTCATATACAAGTGTAGAGGTGTAATCATGTACTTCTTGGTATATGTGGATGATTTATTACTAATTGGCAACTCAACATCTGAGCTCCAAAGGTTTATTGTAGATATTTCCAGCACATTCTCACTGAAAAACATGGGGACTCCGTCTTATTTTCTCGACATCGAACTCATACCAAACGTTGATGGTATTTTTTTCTCTCAGCAGTGCTACATTCATGATTTACTCATCAAATTTAATAGATTGCAATTTGTGTACCACTCATATTTGTCCATCAACCACCCTGAAACTTGATGATGGTTCAGCAACAACAGATGGGTATCTCTATCACAACATCTTAGGAGCTCTACAATATGTACTCTCGAGAAGACCAGATCTCAACTTTGTTGTAAACAAATTGTCTCAGTATATGCGTAAACCTACTACACTTCACTTTCAGCAGCTAAACCGCACTCTTCGTTATCTCAAACAAACACATGACTTTGGTCTTCAACTGAATCAACCAAAACATTTCAATCTTCAAGCATTCAGTGATGCCGATTGGGGAGGAGATGCTGAGATCAAAACCTCTACGTCTGCATATGTTATTTATTATTGTGACAATCCTGTTTCATGAAGCCCGAAACGCCAATGTACTGTAGCTAGATCTTCCACATAAGTAGAATATTGTGTAGTAGCCAACACTGTTGCAGAAGTAATGTGGCTTCATAATCTACTACGGGAGCTAAATGTTCACTTATAGGATGCGCCAACGATTTATTGTGATAACTTGGGAGCTACGTATGTGTGCTCTATTATGGTTTTCCATTCCCGGATGAAACACCTTGCCTTAGACTATCACTTTGTTAGAGAACAGGTGCAACAGAAAAATCTACTTGTTCCTCACATATCGACACTAGATCAGATTGCGGATGCCTTGACCAAACCGCTGTTTAGACATAAGTTTGAAGTTTTTCGAAACAAGATGAACGTCACGTCCCGAGATTTCATCTTGCGAGGGCGTAATAGGAAATAGTCAGTATATATCTTCAATGTATATATCCACAAATACTTCAGTATTCATGTATATCTTCATAGATATTTCAGTATTCAGTTTGTTACAACAAACACTTGTAACTCTTCTATATATTTTATGTACATCTCGTAATATAGTGCAGAACCTTTTATGAGTTATTTCTGTATCCTTTTATTGTTTTCGACAAATTTATTAAAAAAAGTTTATAATAATGATTGAAAATAGTAGTTTTATAATTATTGTAAAGTCCACTAAAGGAATAAAAGAGTTTAGCTATAACTAATCAACTCAACCTGTAAAACAAATAAACAGAAGAGTATATATATATATATATATAAGAAGATAGTAGCTGGGAAATTAAACATCCAACGAAAAAGGTTGTTTTCTTCTTCTCATCCAACGTATTTGTAACCTTTTTTTCCGTATATTTCTCATTTTGTTTGTTTTGCAGTAAATTGTGTAGCAATTGTAGAGATTAACAACCCAAAAATTCCTTAAAAAGACATAGACTTCATATAGGTAAAATTTTTCCAACAAAAATTATATGCTTCTTAATGCGAGTTTTAGGGATCCTACACTAGTTTATAGTTGGATTGTAAATTGTGATTATCTGGGACAATACATTGAAGTCGTGGAAAAAAGATGGCTAGAAAATGAAAAAAAAAAGTAGGAGAAGAGGAAAGAGGATGAAGAAGAAGGCAATTTAGGATAATTTAAGTTGTATTAAAGGCCAAAATAGGAAATGTAAAAAATTAAGCATAAAATTGAAATTTAGTTCCAATTAGGGTATTTTGTATTAATAAAAATAAATTAGGGTAAAATATGACTATTAATAGGTAAGGGTATTTTAGTAATTATGGTGGTTAGGTTAAGTAAGGATAGTTTTAACAATTGAGAATAAAGTGGAAGAGGGAATAATGTTAGATTATTAAGTGTAACTGAGTTGAAAAAGTTTATTTGAAAAGTTTAATAGAATTTTGTAATATCTAGATTTGAAGCTCAGATTAAGGAGTAAATTGAACTTATCAATTAGTTGACTTTAAAATTTAGGTAAGAATAATCTTAAATTGTACTCTTAGAATAGTGCACGATTATTGAAACTTTGAAATTTGTTATTAATAAATTATTTTATAGCGAATCGTAATTTGAATTATTCATTAATTAAATTAATTCTTAATAGTATTCTAAAATATATGAATTATGTTTATTTATTTTGAATAATTAATAAAGTGCAATACATTTTGTTTTATATTTTGTTACATATTATGAGGGGTATCGCTTGTTAATTTAGTGAAAAATGTATTAATTAAAATTTCAATTGCGCATGAGTATAAGTAAGAATATTAATGTAAATAAATTACGTTAATGAATATGGATGACAATTTTTGACCCAAGGGCTTAAATTTAGTTGTTTTCAATGAGCTGGCTCAGACCTAGACAAAATTGAGGTCCAATTATTCTAAACAAAACAACATCATTTTACTTAGAAGAGTTGGACCTTGGGTAAGCCTAAGCCTGGGCAACCCAGACCTTGATCCAATTAAAAAAAAAGTTGATATGTATTTTTAATTTTTAAAAAAAATTAAAAAAACTTGGCGAGGGTTGGCCCATGCTATCCCTATTTATGAAATTAAATAGAAACTGACTTATAATATGTTGAGAATAAATGGTGAATCTGTGACTTACCTAAGATAGGCTACATTCGATAGTCATAAAGTGATGGGTTGAAAAAAAATAAGTGAGCAATAGCTAGGTATTTATTCATGGAGTAAATGCTTGGGCATCCTGAATACCGAGGATGTGCTAAGCCAATAGCTAGATACCGAAGTGGTACTAGGATATCTTGAGTCTTAGGAAAATCCTATGTCGATGGCTAGGTATTGAAATAGTATCAGGTACCAATTTGATTGAAAAATTGAAATACCTTGTGACGATATTTATAATTCTAATTACGTTTCCACATAGTGAGAGATTATGATGAGTAGAGATTAGCTAACAAACCATTGAAAGTAAGCCTACCAAGTTAAGTAGTGGCTAGGAAATTCAATAAATTATGAGATAAAACATAAATAGCAGTAATAAAATAAAATAATTCTTAATCATTTGTATGATAAAATTTTGGATGTTTGTTAATTGTTGGGATAGGCTGAGCAATGATGTATATTTTAGTATTATATTTATATTTTAATTACTTGACTAATTTCTATACATAGATTGAGTTATTTGATTTTAAAGATATGGTCAGTTGCTTTTATTGAATAGACAGATCACCCTTTGTTGTTATTTTACTTTATAGGAGAGAGAGAATGTCAATAACCCCAGCATACGTGATTGAAAGAGTGAAGTTTGTTAGTTTATTCCTCGTAGCTAATAGAATGGTTGTAGTTCAGTGAAAAAATAATTTTAAAGCATTCCTTATCTTGTATATGTGTAGATATATATGATAAATTCCACGACATAATTATACATTGCAAATAAAATTATAATTACGATATTCTTATTATTATCCTTAAATTGTTCCTAGCTATTATTCTATTAAGATTGGATATTAATAAAATGTAAAAAGACTAACACACGTTATATTTTTCTTTATGAAAGAAGTTGTTGATCTCATAAGCTAAAATATGGAGATACTTAAACAAATGTATGGGTGCCTATTAGAGAACAAGTTAAGTGAATTGACCCGATATAAGATATTCATTTGGAACATTACTTATATTTCTATAGAAATTCTTATTGTGATGATTGTATAACTGACCTTTTAACTTAAGGTTTCCAATTTTTTCTTGTATAGAAATTGTTATATTTTGATACTATTTATGACCTATTCTATTTATGCATACGTAATTCAGTCGGTAGTCATTGGGTGTAGCATGAACTATAAGGGGTAGTCGAGTAATCAAGATAGAATTAATCACCCTAAAGTAACTAGGAAGAATATTCGGTTGTTCTCGATTAGTATTGATTTGGAAAATCCTTAGCCAAGGTAGAATATCGTTTTGTAAATAGTTTATAAATGTCATTAATTGAATCAATAGTTAATGGCGGAGAACTAATATAATTGGACTCAAAATAAAGTAGACATTAATTATATACTTTATGTCTAATCGGAACATTATATAATGAAATGATTGAATTATACGAAAAAATTATGCACAAAAAGGTTAGTTAAAACCACTATGAAATTTCTAAATATTTGGGTAGTCTTGATATGTTGCTAGACATAAATCTTGATCTACGATTATAAATTATTTAAATGAAAAATTAAAAATAAATTTAAAGGAGTTTTAATTGACCTAATTCTAATTATGAATTAAAATTTATAATCATTGTCAACATATTTAAAAACTTAATGGATCTCACATAAAAAACGGATTGAAGCAAGCAAAAATATTTTAACTAAGTTGAAGTGTAAAGTTTAAGAAATTTTATGATTAAATTGAGATATTTAATAAATAAGAATCAATACGAGATATTGAATCTTATTTAGGCATAATTGGTATTTAATTAGAATTGTTTAATGTTTTTAATTATAAATAAGGTGTAATTAAAATTAATATTTAATTTTAATTAAACTACTAAAATGTTTAAAAATTATTATAAATAAGCTTAAGCTCTAATGAAACTAGCACTTCTTATTTAACCATCTTTATAAGAATTACACAGTTTTCTCAACCTGTTCTATGGATACCGTTAAAGGCTAGACACTTGTGCGGCTACATTGGTTGAGGTGGACCAGTTTAGCTTCAATTAGATTGAAATTAATTAATTAGACTCTTTAAAATCATGAAAATTGTTTCCTGAGGTAATTAATTAATTTAATTAACAAACACCTTTCTTAATTACTTTTTCTTAATTTTAAAGAGTCTAATTAATTTGTTTCAATTAACTAATTAATTAAATTGTTGTTTAGGAGATGCCAACAGATTAAATTGAATAAAATTATTTTATTGTATATACTTTTGAATGTTACATTTCAGATAGTCATACTTATTCTGATAAATTTTTGTGATTGATGAACATTTTTTTTACTAATGAGATTTTTGGTAATTAATATTATGCTTTGGACAATTGTAATTTAAGAATTATTCGAGTGTGACAATTATTGTTTATTTATATAATCAAAACATTTTGTATATTATAAATTATTTGTTAATAACAAAACAGTTAATCAAAAATTATTTATAAATAATCATAAAAGCGATCATAATAATAGATTTAATGTTGATAGTTGAAAATAAAGGCTAATTAAATGTTGACAGTTGACTGCCACAGATTATGTCAATATATGAAATAATCGAATATAGTATATAGTTGAGGATTATAAACTCGACGGATTCTTGACATTTATCTCTCACTTGAAATCGAGCATAATTAGTCACCGGCTTCGCCCAATGAACACCTCCTTGGAGACAAAAAAAAAAAAAAAAAAAAAGTATTTTTTTTATTAAAAAAAGTAATTATTTTAACTTGTAAGTCCTGCTTAGAAGAGACAAAGAGGAAGAGATAAGACGCAGACATGGAAGGTGAAAAAGGTGCGGTGTGCATTACGGGAGGTACAGGGTTCGTGGCGTCATGGCTGATCATGGGGCTTCTCGAACATGGTTACTCGGTTAATACCACCATTAGACCCGACCCAGTTAAAAGTTTCGATAATACTTCTATCTCGGTTTGTTCTTCTCTCTTGTTTTTTAGGCAAATTGAAGTGATGGAGCGATTCACAACTTCACGAAACTATCGTAAAAGTGAAAGATCGTACGTTTAGCTTGTTTTGTTTGGTTGGGTTGAAATTTAAGAGATGGAAAAGAGAAGCAAGGTTTTGATTCTAACTTTTGAAGTTTTAAATTTCAAAACAGAGTCTCTAAACGCTAAGTGGAGCTTATTGGGTTGAACATTTTAGCAGTTTTGGATTTGAATTACTCCCCAATTTTGAAGTCTTAATTATCTCTAAATCCATATATGTTAGGATCAGGCCGCAAGAGGAACGTGAGCTTCTTGACAAGCCTACCGGGAGCGTCCGAGAAGCTCCGAATTTTTGAGGCAGATCTTAGTGACCCTGAAAGCTTCGGTTAGGCTGAGAAGGGTTGCAGCGGGGTTTTACACGTAGCTAATCCCGTGGTTACCAAAAGAGCGATTGATGGGTTGTTAGGTATATTCTCCACGAGCCTCCTTTTGGCGTTCAGGACCTTCTCAGCCGGGATGCGCTCGGCGCCGCTTACCCCAGGACGATGATTTAGTTTGATGTTTTGCTCTTTGTAAAAAAAAAAGAAAAAAAGAAAAAAAAGCATGCTTGAAATCCAAGAGTGTGAAACGAGTTTGTGTACACTTCTGGTTCCACAGCTGTTGTTTTCAATGACAAAAATGTTGAAGTAACGGACGAAACTTACTGGAACGACGTCGAGTACGTTAGAGCTAAGATGACAGTTGTAGCTTCGTACTGCATCTCCAAGACTCTGACTGAGAAGACAGCTCTTGAGTTTGCAGAGGAACATAAGTTGGACCTTGTGACAATAATCCCTACTTGCGTGGTTGGTCCCTTCATATGTCCCAAATTCCCTGGCTCTGTACACGCTTCACCGGCTATGTTATTGGGTAAGTGACTCAGAAAAGCTTTGTGTTGAATTTTTCATTTATCTTTTTCTCCGAATTCATTCAGGGGACATTAATTGCTCTTAATTTAAGTTAAAATGATATGTTTAAATTATTATGTCAGTAATATTTGATTAGTTCATAAATATTATTAATATTACGCCTATTTTATTATTATTTAAAATTTGTCACTCAAACAATTTTTTTAACTTACGACAAGCTCGATCGAGAGAACATAAGTCGAAAGATTCAAACACAATTCAGGAGTTGGCCAGGTTCTCTGCCAAGTACCCTGAGTTCCCAGTACCAACAGAGGAGTGAGTGATTTTGGACCTTCTTCTTATAATCTTGAAATTATTAGTATATACTAATGTAATTAAACGTGTAGTTTACACTTTAATGTTTAAGAAATTAAATAAACTTTCAAAAAAAGTAAATTAAATTTATTATTGCATCTTATTAATAGTACTCGTTACACTCTTTGAGATAAACATATAAGTTTATTTTATTTTTTATAAACTATTATCATATTTGATATTTTAAAATAAATTTTAAGATTCATAAATTATCTAGTTATGTTAATTAGTGACTCATATATTAAAAATTATAAAAAAATATAACTAGTATTTAAGATATTATTAGTACTATTTTAAAAATATTTAAATACAATGTGATATTATAAATAACAACAAAATTTTAAAGAAAAGAATAATTTATTGATTTTAATTAATAATATTTTTTGTTTGGCAGATCTTTAAAGGATATCAAAGGCATTAAAAAGGCTAGTCTGTCATTAGAGAAGTTACTGAATAGTGGGTTTAGTTTTAAGTATGGGCTCGATGAAATGTTTGATGGAGCAATACAATGTTGTAAAGAAAAGGTCTATCTTCGATTTGATACCTTCTTACTCCTTTTATATGATGCCATTTTGGGTCGTCCATGCAATGTTGTATCTACTGTTAGTTCATTAGCTGAACTTGACAGGGCAATATCGAAAGTTAATGTTCTGGTTCACAAATAAAATTTTCTTACTTTGGGAAAGGAATTCCTTTCCTAAAGGCTAATTGAAGCATGAACCTTTTCTTTTAATCTATATTTCTTACCTAAAGGCTAATTGATGTAAGTTTATCTCCTAATCATGCATATGGTCCATTTAAAAAGTTGACACCCCTACCCACTATCTTCGGTTGCCCATCCACCCGACTACTCTTCTTTGTGATGGCCAGAGAAGACTTGAGTAGTTTTGGTTGTTAAAAACAACCTCTTTGGGTCCTGTCCTCGCCTAGCATTATTGTACATCATCTCTGTTGCTTACGGAAGAGGATAGAAACGCTCCAAACACGTTCAGCTCTTCGGTGGATCACGACAATGGCTGGAGGTATTGTTATTCCTGAGTTTTCTGCTGCTTAACATCTATATACGGTTATTTATATGATGTTTCATGCATGTATCCTTACGTACATATATTTTGTATGAGATGCTTGCATGCTTGGGTTGAGTTTACATTTGGTATCAGAGCCTTCACTGCCTCTGTCTTGCTGTATAAACTGATGAAAATATGTCCTCTGTTTTCCTCTGTTTTTGGCGTTGAGTTTCTACTGAATATATATGTTGAGGTTGTTGAATTTTTCCGACATATTTGAACCTCCTTAAGGCGTTATACTCATGCTGTTGTACTTCCTGGAGCGGTCGATGGTGACAAACACCGTGTAAGGAGGAAGGGACGTGATGGCCGTACGGGAGGCTTCGACGTTGCATTTCTGGAGAGTTGCATGGTCGGGTTTGCTGCGTCTCTTGCGCGTCGCCTGACTGTCCTCGTCCCACCGCCGGCATTCCCACGTCTTTTGGCATTTTCTGGGGGCTCGACTGGTTCCAGTCGGGCCACGCCCGACCGGGCTGGAGGTTGAAGACGATGAATTTCGTCTGTTTTCTTTTTTTAAAATAATAAATTAATATTAATTTTGTTTTAATATTTGGTTGGGCTTGGGCTACTTCAGATCTAGCCTTTATCATTTTTTGGTTTGATTAAAATTATTCCTTTGATTTTTGTATGTCCTTTGATTATTTGCTTAGACATGCATATGATGATTGTTTAATTTTGCACAATTACATGTGATTAATTGAACATTTTGTGTGTATAAATTCATGATTATTATACATGCAAAAATTAGATTAAATATTTTGTGCATTATTATTTAATATATTTGCGTTATTTATGACTTGATGCAAATATTTAGGCTTTAATTTAAAGCTTACATTAATGTTAGTGATCATATGATTTTAATTAATTGAGAGTAGTTACAACATCTCAAATTAATTATAATTATATATTTAGCTTTATGATCACATTAAGACATAAATTGTAATTAATTGTATATGATATTGATGGCGTGTCAAACCGATCAAAAATAAATTCCTACTCTAGAACATTTAAACGAGTAAAGTGGTGAATAGGGTCGAACCACAGAGACCAGTGAAGTAATTATTTATTTGTGCGAAAATCGAAA
>JAOQMQ010006267.1:0-10805 GCA_027563845.1 Erythroxylum subrotundum
AAACTCTTTTGTTTTATTAATAATAAATATTTTCATTACAAAACTGTAACTGAAGAAGATAAAGCTACATGTAAATATACTTGCTTTCCAGGGCACTATATTTACTTAACTCCAATAATTGGAACATTAGTCGACCAACAAACCAATATTACAACAAACTTTAGATACTTCAAATTTAACAGCTTTAACCTATATTAGTTGACAACTCACCTATATAAGTCTAATAATCAATCCAAAAAAATGATTTTACTCCTTTAAATACTCAAACTTAATTTGATTAATGTCATTATGATTAAAAACATTCCCCAAAAGGTTTCCCAAAGATTATTTTAAAGATTGCAAACGTTGTCTTTCTATCATAATCCTTTAATATGATAAGATTTTGTTCTCATATTCCTTCTCATCAATAACATCAAAATTGTTAGTAGTGCTTATGCTTTGTTATCATCCAAAACTTGATTGAAACCTCCCTTGGTTTAACAATCTCCTCCTTTTTGATGATGAAAATATTTTAATATTAAAAAGTAGAATGGAAATTTTAACCAAGACGATAACAACTAATATCAAGATAATAACTAGCTCCCCCTTAACTCGTGCATAAACTATAGATCAATATCATAACCATAATTCACTATTAAGAGCAAGATTTAATAAAATACTCATTATCAAAGAAATATATATAACTTTTCAATGCATAAATAGAACATAGAGAAATTTTTAATCATATAACAAGTAATAATTACTCCCTAAAATTGTAGCTTTTCCCTTTAATATCACAAAAATTAGTCTCCCATTTTTGAAACTCCCTAAAATTGTAGCTTTTGCCTTTAATATCACAAAAATTAGTCTCCCATTTTCGAAAAACATAAAAAATAATCAATTAGCTGGAGGAGGAAATTAAAAATTGATTAGAATATACGTCGTAAAGTCAATGCATCATGATGCCTGAAAAGAATCAAGCTCTCCTTGCGACACGATGAGTTAATAGTCAATGGATACTAGAAAAGCTTTTGGTGGAGAATGATGATGTGGTTGTGAAGTGATAGCCTCATCCTTTACAGGTAACGCAACAATGTGGCTCAAAAGAGGCTTATCGAGACCATCAATATATAGTGGAGCCTTATGTATAGGTGATTGTTATTGAGGGTGAAACTGCTGTCATTAATATGGTTTGGTCATTTAACCATCAATTAATTGACATCCCATGTAGTTAAAGATAGCAAAGTCAAAGAAGAAATCATAGTTGATCTCATCACTAGTAGGAGGAATATGAAAGTATTGGAAGATAAGACTAAGAAGAGACATTAGGGCTACGAACATCATCAGGTTTTCTGTGGATGTCTGCATTGGGACATTCAAAGATAATCTTAACCCTAACAGGGAAAGAATATGGGCGATTGGTATATTTGGTATGACAATTATTGTTGGCCCCTGAATGTTTTTTTTAGTTAAGCATGATTTAGATAATTATGAGGTTTGGAGAGATAAAATATTTTTAGGAGTAATTTTTTTATTTTTATTTAGTTATGTCTATGTTAGTGGAATTTATTTCATGGGTTAGTTGAAGTAAAGGTGGTAAATACAGGCATAAAGGGGTATTTTGGGTAGTTTACTTAAGGTTTAAAACACTAAGCCATTAAAGGAAGGGCAAGGTGGACTTTTCTCATTCATTAAGGGTTAAATGGGAAATGAAAGGTATAGTTTTGGGCTGGAGAAGAAGAATAACGTGAATAGGTGAAAGAAGAAGTGCTATACAAAATTGAAAAAGTGAGAAAGAGAGGTTTCGGTGAAGTTGAGAAAGGAATAGAGTTTTGGGCTAGGTTTCATCTTCTCTTAGTCTTAAAGAGAGAGTTTAAAGTTACTCAAGAAGGAAAAAATAAAGAGGAAGGGAAGAGCTTTCTTTAGAGCTAATAATCTCACAAATTGGTGAAGATTCAAGGTAAGTTCAATTTTTATACTTGGGTATATGGAAGGGGTTTTGGTTCATGAAGTTTAAGAAATACATAGGCTTTAGCAATCTATAGTCAATTTCAATGAATATGCTTTATGGGTTCTTAATTTTGAATTCCTATTGAATGAGAATTTTATCATTGATGAAGGAAATCAAGGAGGCAATCAAGAGAGGTAAGAGGAGCAAGAGGAAAGACATCCATAAGCAAATTTCATAAGCAAAGAAATTAAGGTGGGTTTAATTTTTATAGTTGAGTTAATGGGCCATAAATGTCCTTCAAATAAATGTAATTTAATGATTTTTTAACTACATTATAAATGTGCATTTATTGTCCTTTAAATGATTGAGAGAGTGCCACATGTTGTTGTGTGTGAATTTTGGGAATGAAATTCTATTGCTTCGCAATTGTTGTATTTGTTGCTTTTGAATGAGTTGAGAAATGGCTTTGATGCTTGGTATAGGAATGTGGTTGTTGAATTGTGAAATGATGATGGGAATGCATATGAAATATGTCATGTTTATGGGAAGCAAGTTTTTTTTAAATGTGCCAATTGAGCAAACTATTTTTAGTTCATGAATTACATGTTATGTGAGTTTGGTGTAGTCCACTCAAGAATGTCACGTGCACGTTGACCAAGATAAAGGCTTCTCCCGCCTGCCCGCTAGTGGCAGGGAGTTCCTCTATGGACTCCCTCACATTTACGACTATACAAGACAATTATGTGGAATTGTGTAGTTCGTCATGTTCATGGACTTAACCAAACCATTATGAAGTGCTTATGTGTTTACATGTGTTGACAAGCTTGATGAATCCATAACTTATATGAGTTGTGAATTAGTTTGACAAGTTGTGAATTTGAGAAATATATGTTTTATGGATTTGCATGAGAAATTGCTTTGATTTTGAAGGTTTTAAATTGTTTTACTTATTACCGATTATAAAATTGTTACCCACGAGCTTTAAGCTCACCCCCATTCCTTCCCCTCTCCAGGTGACGAGCTAGGGATCGAGTGAAAGAGAATCGAGGCATCACTCCAAAATTTGCATCTTTTTGTGTTTTAAGCTAGACTTGCAATTGTAAGGTTTTAGTTGCATTTTGAGCAAATTACTGTTTATGTATCTTTTTGTAATTTGGCATTTTGAGATATTGATGTATTGTGGCTGAAAATGCCCACTAAAGCTTTGTAAAAACTCTTATATTCTGATGTTAATGAGGCATGTTTGTGTTTTGCCGATGATATGTCGAATTTGTACATTGCATTTTTCAAGTTTTCCATAAGGGTGAGAATTTGTGTTCTAGCTTTGAGGTAAATACTTTATTAATCTAGGCCGAATTGGATGAAGCTGTCTTCTTGGAATTGTAGATTATTTTTGCAGCTTTCCAATGACATATAGTATGAAATTTTTGGACATTGGAGTTAAAAGATATGATTATTAGAAGTTTGTGATGTTGCATAGGATGGACTTTCGAGACAACTGTTTTGTTTTGAAATTTTGACCCTTATAGAGGTAGAAATTGTTTTTAAGTTCTTCATGGAAGTTATAGATCTAGAAGTCTTCTTTAAAAATGGTCCAAGAATGAGCTTAATATGATAATTCTAGTGAAAGTTATGCCCTTTTTCACTAAACAGGTCTGAGGAAGAAAAAGCAAATGAGGAATAAGGGAAGCATGTTGCGATCGCGACGCGTCGTGATTGCAACATTGCGCGTCGCGATCGCGACCTGCGGCACAAGTAGTCGTGATTGCGACTTTGCTAGTGTTCCCAAACCTGAACACCTTTTACTCTTATGGCTATAACTTTTTCGTCCGACCTCCAAATGACATGATTTTTGAAGCATTGGATTCCTAGCACATTCCTCTACCTCTCCACAACAATTTATAGCTTTTGGACTTAATTCAAAAAAGATTGAATGAATCAAAGTAAGGGTATCAATTGGAAGAGCATGAATTGAACATTTTACTAAACATGCTTTAGTATTTCGAGGATATCTTGATCTGTAGAGCTCCAAATAAGATGATTCTTATTTCTAATTAAACCAGAGACCTAGAGATACAACTCCTCTGAAGGGATTGAATTTTAATTCAAACTCTAAGACTTTCAATTTCTGGAAGGAAGTTAAGTATAATGAACTGTTTCAATCTAATGACAGTCTGAAAGTATGTGGCCTATAACTTTCAGGTTTTTGCTCCAAATTGAATGTTTTGGTGTCATTAGAGACTTAATACAATGGGGAACAAATGTTATGAAGAAGTCTTATTGAAATTCCTTTTTGAGATGTCCCAAAATTTGTTCGAAAGTAAGTGAGATCAGTTAGTTTTTGAGGTTTAACTTGGTGTAGGCATGCCATCCTTGTGCGATGCGCGCCCAGATGTCACGTAGGACATCGGGCACGTGACTTGCAAGGGCGGGGTCCCAATAATTATAGTATGAAGGGTTCAGGAATAGGGATGTCTAGGGTCTCATTTATGAGATTAGAGGTGAGATGAATGGTAATGCCAAAGATGGTGGAGAAGATTTGGGTGTCAACTCAAATTATTTTGGGACAAAGATTGGTATAAAAGAACCTAACATTGGTAGGACTGATAGCATATCATAACGCTAGTCAGAATAAAATAACTAGACTTACTACTATAGTAGTGGTAATTCTAAATCGATCCCATAGAGAGTGTGTGTAAAGTTGTTGAAATGAAATTAATCAGTGTTTAGGTTTGGGGGGTTTTGGATTGAGAAATAAAATGAAACTAGACTAATAAAAACAAATTAAGGAAAACATGTAAAAAATAATAAAAATGTGAAATTCGGTAGAGACCCAGTTCTTTGGTTCAATCTCGGCCTACACTCTAACTAAACATATTTCATAGATTTGTTGTTTTCGAACCTCTCATAGCAACTATTAATTGTGGGTTAATAATTAACCCGATTTTTTCCTTAGATTTTGTTAATCAAGATACGATTATTATTTAATCCTAACCACCAAATAACCACTTTTTGCTTCGTTTGCTTTTTGCTTTGCCTACTTCTTGCTATCATCTGCTCCATTTTTAACCCTTCGGACGATAGAATCTGTCTTTGAGATTTTTATGAAAGTTGTAGATCTCAAATTCTTCTATCAAGATGTCCTAAGATGATCTTAATCTGATATCCCAAATGACAGTTATGCTAATTGCCCCAAGGCAGGTACAATATGATTGAGGTCAAGACCCTGTTCGAGCATTTCTACCATAACTTTGTTATGGGATCTCCAAATGCAATGATTCTTGTCTCTAAATAAACTAGAGACATAGAGCCACAAATCTTCGGAGCAAGTCAAAATGAAATTCCAATTTGAGGTTTCCCAAAATCTGTTCGGAAACGGGACCTAACACTTATGGTATCAGAGCAAGGAGAGGAATCGATGATGGTTAAGGAGAGTTCATTGGAATAAGTTCAGTGATTATGATCAAGAGTTGGGTTTCAGAAATAAAAGAAGTGAGTTGTTTTGATGTTTGTCCTGGTGGGGGCATGCTACCCTTTTGGAAAAGGCGTTCAAATGTCACTTATTGCGTCGGGCCTGTGGCTCACGAGGACAGGGTGCCCAACACCTTAGGCCCTTAGTCACTGTCTGAGCTCGAGGCTCTTTTCACTCATTGAGCCCTAAGCTCTTGTCGGTGGCTACTCAGGTCACGACTCCCATTATCTGATCATGCATTCATGTATGGAATACATTTCACATTGCTCTTCACATTCACATTCAAGTAGCACTTCAATATACATTCCACATTTCATAATCATCGGATCTCCTGTCCGAAAGTCAACAATCAAAACACAATCATCTATCATTCATGTCATAATTTAAGCAAACAATAATTGAGAGAAACCTTCTAGGTTACTCACTAGTTGCTTTCGAAGCTAATGCCTGAAAGTTCCGGCAACGCCTGGAGGTTGACGTTCCAGTTGCTCCTCTATATCAAACAACATACACATATATTACAATTTGTACAATCATAAGTGTTTAATAATGCACTTAATATATACAATGCATGTTCATGACAATCCTGGGTCTCTTACCATCAATTTCATCACAAAATTATTCTCATATCGAAACTCATCTAAGATTAATTAATACTTAGGTTTATACCTCACTAAAACCATATAAATTCACAATTCATATCTCATTGACTCACTTCAGATTTTTCCAAGACACCTCATTCAAGTCTACTGTTCACATTCGATAAAAAGGTGAAAATGAGGTAATTTGGTCAAAATCTCTTCTAGAAAATGTTCCTTTCAATTTCGTTTAGTAATTTGGAAGATATGCCTCAAATATTTTCTGTTCGCTCTTATCCAAAACAGTAGACTATACCCAACTTCCATATAGAAATTGAATATCTCAGAGACTGAATCACAATTCGAATTTTTCATATGCTTTGTAATCCTTCATATCCTACAGGTCCAAATATAATCAAAATACTGAAGGGTGTTTAGTAAGAAAATTCCTATTTTCACTATTCCAACAGATTCCACATCTTCATCTTATCAATCTTTTCCAATTTAATTGAGAATGCTACCAATTTTTATGGAGCAGTAGAAAAATGAGTTAGGAATCTATTGGTTCAAAAATCAAATCATTTGGGTGTCTAGAGAAGAAGTTATAGCCAAAATAACCAAACATGGTTTTTGTCCTTAATCATATTGAACCTGCTTCGGGACAGTATCTATAACTTTCTCTAGAGATATTAGATTACGGTGTTGTTAGGATGGTTTGAAAGAGGACTTCAAGATCTACAACATTTATAAAGACCTTGAAGACCAATTATATCATTTATAGGGTCAAAAGTGGACCAGACGATAGGATTAGATGAACAGTGCATAGAAGAAGTTTCGATCAACATAAGAAGAAGCTAAAATCAACCATAGACGATATAACGTCATCACCAGACGATATGACATCATCATAGATGATAAATCTTCACAGACGATATGACATCATCACAGACGATATGACATCATCACAAAAGATACGTCTTCACAAACGACATGACATCATCACAGACGATATGACGTCATCACAGACTATATGACATCATCATAGATGATACTATTTACACTCCTAAGCATCTCCACTATAAAAACCATAACTTTCAATTCAGATGTCCAAAACTTTTATATTATATATCATTGGAATGATAAAAGAAAGATCTACAAATTCCATGAAGATAATTTTGTCAAAATCTATCTAAATCAGTACTGTTAATTCATGGAAGTTTCAGATCAAAAATTAAACACTGTTACTATTCATTCCCAAAAAATTTCCAGATGACTTCCATTTTTCAAATCCAACACTTCAATTTTTTTATTTTAGTTTTTCTATTCCATTTCAATCAACTCATTCACCATAATTCCATACTACTCCAAAATATACAAGTTGAAATCAAAATCCTCAAAAGCCAAAAACTCATATTCATCCTATTCATACTCTGTCAACTTTTTGCATTTCCAACTTTCATTCTCCATCTCCATATTTCCTCTCAACTTCCATTTAAACACTCATTCCCATCTCAGACTATCATTTTACAGCTACTCTTCAACTCAAAAACTATTTTCTTGATCATTTCTAAAGGATTCATCAACTCACATATACATTTATATATTTATATATATGCAGAGTGAAGAAACAGAGCATGTTTCACCTTTCCAAACTTTAATCTTCTACACTAACCCTATACACCATTTCAATATTATTTCTAACTCCAAAATCATTTTTACATCATCTAATCACTAACAATCTTTCAAAAACTAAATTAACACTATAACCAAATTTTTCATCCCAACAACACAGTATTCATAAATATACACGTAAATGCCATTTTCTATGCAGATGACAGTAATTCATCAAAATTTATTTCATAAATCCCCAACTCTAAAGGATTTATTCACTACTTACTTGCTGAAAACTCCAAAATCTTCAATTATCTTCAAGCCCTAAACTCTATGCAATTCACGTATTTCACTGTGTACAATGACCAACTTCTGGTTTTTCTTAGGGAAGAAGACACAAATAGCAAGGTGGGTTTGGTATAGGAAAAGGAAAAACACAGAAATCTCTTAGAAGCTGTTTCATGAAAAACTTGGTGTATTGGGAGGAAATTCAAAGAAGGTGATTATGAAGAAGCTAACTGGACAAAACTTAACCTTTTAACTCTCAGAGAACAATAACCTACTTCTAGCACAAGTACGAAAAGCAACTTAACACTTGTCACTTTCCCAAGGTCTAAGCTCTAACCAAGTTTCTTTTGAACTAAACTTTTTAACTCCCATCTTTACAATCCAAGTATCTCCAAATATCATTAATTCCTATTCCTATTTTCCACAATACTCTATAAATTCCTAAAATAAATCCTAAATTCACCAAAATTCACAAATACAATATTTCCACTAATCAATAATATTTTCAATATAAATAAATTCAAAATTCTCAAAATTCCAAAAAGATCACAACTCAGTCCAATTATACCTGGAATTATTCATGAATGCATGTACAATTATTTTCATGTGCAACAACTTCACTATTTATGTGTATGTGTATAACATATTATGCACGAGCATGAAAAATGAATTTCTAAACTCTCATTGATCACTTATTTTTACTATTCTAACCTTCCCGCAACTATCGGATGTTACAGGGCTTGTGAATGTGAGGTCAATTAAGAGGATGCAAAGCTTAAACTTGTTACCTAACCAGATCACTAATGAAATGAAAAAATGTCAAATTTGTATTGATGTTAAACACTCTAAGAAACCTTTTAAATCAGTGACCGAGAGAGAGTCATAATTGTTAGACTTGGTGCACATAGACTTGGGTGATTTTAAAAATTGTATGAGTAAATGAGGTATGAGATATTATATTACCTTTGTGGATGATTGTTCTAGATTTACTTATTGAAAAATAAAAGTGATGCAGTGGAAATGTTCATGAAATACAAAGCTGAGGTTGAAAACCAATTAGAAAGGAGAATTAAGAGATTAAGGTCTGATCGAGGTGGTAAGTATAGTACTAATTTTCTTGCTAATTATTGTGAAAAATTTGGGATTATTCATGACCTTTCAGCCCCTTATACACTTGAACAAAATGGAATAGCCGAGAGGAAAAACTGAACACTTAAGGATATGATGAATGCAATGTTGATTTCCTCCGGTTTAACTAATTTTATGTAGGGGAAAGCTATTTTTTCAGCTTGTTATGTTCTAAACAGAGTCCCTTATAAGAAACTAGATCAAATCCCTTATGAAATTTGGAAAGATTGTCCACCTAACTTGACTTTTTTAAAAGTGTGGGGGTGTCTTGCTAAGGTTACAAGAGGAGGAAAATTGGGCATAAGACCATTGATTCAATTTTTATGGGATATGCCTCTAATAGTGCTGCCTATAGACTTCTGGTTAAGGAAGAAGGGTCCAACACTTATGGATCAATTACTTCATGAAATAAAGGTTTTTATTCCTGATCTATGATCAGCATCAAATGAAGGACTAGAACCCCACTTCCTTTAGATAGAAAGATTCCAACGGTTAAGTATCCCGACCAATCCCATAGAAGGAATATAAACCTTTGCTCAAGTTCCAGTACAGGAAAGGCGATCTTAGGTCCATCCTAACAAAAGGGCCCCCGACAAAGTACCCACTAATTTTGGTTCCAACTTTATTACTTCCTTTGTGGTGACAAAACCTGAGGAGATAGATGATGTTTTTGTGGTGACTTATATTATTGAGGAAGATCCCAAAACTTATGAGGAAGCAATGAGATCTGTGGATGCTATGTTTTGGAAGGAAGCTATAGATAGTAAATTAGAGTTAATCATGTCTAATAAAACTTGGGTTTGAGTTGATCTACCTCGAGGGTGTAAGCATTTATATTATTGAGACCTGAAGGAACCATTGAGAGGTTCAAGGCAAGATTTGTGATTAAAGGCTTTAATCAAATGGAAGGATTGGAATTTTTTATACTTAATTTCCTGTTACTAAAATTGCATTTATAAGGATGTTGTTCGCTATTGCCTTAGTATTTAAGCTTCATATGTACCAAATAGATGTTAAGACAACTTTCTTGAATGGTGATCTAGTGGTGGCATCTGCGCAGTGTACTGTGCCCACATGTCATCACCTGCTGCAGAGCTTCTCTCGGCACCGGTGGTAAATCCGGCTGCGCTACTACTGGTGGTGTTACGGTATGAGGCTACCTATGAGCTGATGAGCTAGCTACCGCTGGTTCTGCAACTGCTTCTATGCTATGTTCCTCCAGCTCGAGTCGCAAAGGTCTCACGTTGCGACGCCTTCCCCTTCCTCATCCAACCATGCTATCACTATAAAATCAAAGAGAAGACATTGTTCAATAAAATAAATTGGGCTAAGCCTAGCTTATCTGCTATCCCAAACATCCCGATGAATGTCGATAAGTACTCCAATCGAAGTCAAAATCATCCGACCATTAAGGACGTCAACTTAACGATCTGAGACTCAACTTCTTGACTAAAGACTTTCGATACCCAGACTCGACTCCTAAGGCTCATGAACTTTTTGAAAATAGAAATAACACTTTTGAAAATACAAAACCATGGCTCTGATACTAATTTAATTGTCACAACTCGGTACCACATCGGGCCCATGACAACCGACGCATACTCGGGCTAAGGATACTCGCAGTATCCTTAATCCGACTATGCAAGGTTTATTGAAATTTTTTTCTTTTTTTTTGAAACATTTGGGCAGCACAACGGCTGTATTTTAAAAATCCCAAAAACCTGCAAACAATTTCAAACACACTTCTATATTCACATCCAACCACAACTTCAGGACTCTCTAGTCCACTCAAGGCAAT
>JAOQMQ010006337.1:0-10802 GCA_027563845.1 Erythroxylum subrotundum
ACTGTAACTGAAGAAAATAAAGTTACATGTAAATACACTTGCTTTCCAGGGCACTATATTTACATAACTCCAACAATGTTCTCACATCTATGAGAGATAACTCATGGGCGTGAGAAATTGCCACATCACCTAGATTTTTAGTATAAAATCCTTTATTTTTGTGACAGCAAGATATGAAAGTTTTGGTGAGTTTCGATTGAGAGAAAAGAAGAGAGGTGTTTCGGCTGGCTTGAATCGTGAGGGATATTCGTGAGCTTTGGGAGAGCACGAAGAGGGAGGTAAGGTCTCCACTATGAGAAAACCCATAGAGGGTAGCTTCTTGACACTGGTTCGGAGGTAACATTGATGCCGACAGGCCGGGTTAAGTGTATTTCTTTGTTTTTGTTGTTTCTTTCACTCTTTAGAAATTGTTTATGTTATCCGATGTGTATGGATTTAGGTATTGTGAAAAGATGATTTAAATGCATTCATTGGATCATTTATTTACAAACCTATTGCTAGGATTTTGATATAATCCGTAATTGTTATATTTGAAATTCATGTGTAGCGACTAATGATTCGTAATCGTTAGGGATAACATAACCTAGGTTAAATGACGCATCGTATATGGTTGTTACCTTGATTAATTGGTTTTCCTATTTCATAATGCTACTACCCAATTAAATCTATAGATTATGTACTAGGTTATTCAGTAGTTAGGTTTAATTAATAATCATTTCTTGATTAAACACTACCTAAGGAAAAACTCGAGTTAATTAGTAACCCATGATTAATAGTTTCTATGAGAGGTTTGAGTACAAAAAATCATCGAAATATGTTTAATTAGGGTGTAAGCCGAGATAGAATCAAAGAACCGAATTCCTAGCGAATTCACCACTTTCATCACTTTGCATGTTTTCTTTAATTTGTTTTCCTTAGTTTAGTTTCATTTTGTTTTCTTATTTCAAACCAACCAAATCCCCCTAAACTTAAACACTGATTAATTTCATTTCAAATACTTTACACACACTCTCTGTGGGATCAGCCTATACTCACCACTTCTACAGTAGTAGGTCTAGTTTATTTTGTCTAGTGTTACAATGCACTTGTCAACCATGACAAATAAGTCATGGCAATGAGATTCTTCTCATGCCCATGAAAAAAATTTCATGGGCATGACACTCTTTCATGGGCTTGACACTCCATGTTATGCCCATAACTCACACTCATGCCCATGAGCAACCTAGTAATGCCTGTGACTTTGACATCTGGCACACGAAAAACCTAATTTTCACTAATAAATACAACATGTGATGGTAGATTTTGTATGAAACGTTTTGGGGAATAGAGAGGTATCGGTTTAAGAAGAAGAGGGGTGGCAGAGTGCATTTTTGGCAGACCCAAGGAGGGCTAAACTTCCCAAATTCGGTTATAAGGTGATATTGATGTTGAAGAACCAAATTAAGCATTCTTTCATTATTTGTTGTTCTTTCTCTCTTATGGATTGGTTATGTTATCCTATGTTTATTGTTTGGTTGTTGTGTAAGAATGATTGAATTCTCTATTTGATTATTTTTATGTATGAACCCATTGCTAGAATCAAATACAATATGTAATTGTTATGTTTCCAATTCATTTGTGGCAACTAATGGTTTCAAATCATTAGGGATAACATAACCAGGTTAAATGACCCAACTTTATGTGGTAGTTACCTTGATTAATCTATTTTCCTAACTCATAATATGACTGTCCAATTAAATCTAGAGAGCTTATTCCAGGTTGTTCGATGGCTAGGTTTAATTAAAGAGGTCGTCTTAATTAAACACGACCTAAGGGGAAACTGGGGTTAACAAAGCTTGTTGTTAACCTATGATTAATAATTGCTAGAATAGGTATGAGAATAATAATTCAATGAATTATGTTTAATTGTGTTTATGCCGTGATTGAACCAATGACCAGGTCCCTAATGTATTCATCACTTTTCTCATTTTTATATTGTTTAGTTTAACTTGTTTTTGTTAGTTTAGTTTCATTTTATTTTCTTATTTGAAATCAAACCGAACCCCCTAACCTAAAGATCGATTATCTTCATTTAAAAAACTTTACACACACTCTCTGTGGGATTGACCCAAACTTACCAATAGTTATTTTATGCAGTGTTACGACGTGCTACTAGGGAACTTATTTACATTGTTCAATAGAAAAAAAGGGAAATGATTGATAAGAGGAAGACAGATAGGGGTAAATCATAAGTGGATGGATAACTTCCCGAATATAGATTTATGTTTTTAACAACCTTACATATGATCACACCTTATCAAAATCTATAACTTGACTACGATGGATAAAAGAAAATTCCCATTTATATTCAAAAACTATTTGAACAAGTTTACGGGATTTGAAGAAGCTATAAAAATAGGAACAAAAATTCACATCCAAAAATTTAAAGTTTTTAAATGTATAAGGAGGCTCTAGGATATTAATGAGTAACTGAAAAAGTTGAACTATAGTTGTATTGAAAACACCTATTATACAAATTAGAGATCTAAAATTACTCATAACAATGTGCATAATAAGTAGAGTCAAGACTCTGTAAACGCATCTATGATCAAAGAAGAAAATCAAGCTCTTAAGGAATAAGTCCAAGATTTAAAATCTTTTTACTTATGACTAAAACATAATTCAAGGATCCAATGGCTTCAGGAAGGAGACAAAAATAAAAATTTTTCTATCATGCCATTCTTTCTAAAAGAAATAAAAATAAGATTATATCATTAAAAGATCATAATGGTGATAGAGTAGGCAATAAAAGATTAAGAACTTAGTGCAAACATATTTTCGAAACACTTTAGGTTCCAAACTAACAATTGCTCTTCTTTGTAGTTTCTCATATCATATTTTTCTCAAGTAATTATAGAAGAGAAAGCACAATTTTATATTTCTTTTTCCATGGAAAGGTGATACAGAAGTTAAACATAATTCATATTTTCTTAGCTTTAGATACCTCGAGTCATCCCTTTTTGAATGAATATAGTCATATTTTATGCTATAATACCATTTATAAATTTAACTTCTAAGCTAATAACTTTAAGGCTCAGGGAGGTATTAAACATAATAATCAATTCTTTTCAAGGAACTTTTATTCAAAGAAGGAGAATAGGAGATAATATTCTTATTGATCAAAATCTATTTAAAGGATATCACAAGAAATTAACTTTAAAGAGTTGTACAATAAAGATAGATTTTCATAAAGTCTTTGATTTTATTAACTAAAACTTCACTCTTCACGGTCTTTAATTTTTTAAATATATTTTTTAGAAATTTCATTGATTAGATCGATTAATGCTAAACACATCCATCTACAACATCCTTATTAATAGAGAACCTATTAAAATGAATGAGGGAGTAAAAGGATTGCAGTAAGGTGACCCCTTATTCCCTTATCTCTTTATTCCTTTTATTCAGGTACTAACTAAACTAGTTGACCATAATACCAACCTTGAAAAGAAGTTGTCTTATCATAAAAAATGCAATAAGCTAAAAATTTTCAATCTATCGTTTATAAATGACCTATTATTTCTTTGTGGATTTCTATAAACATCCTAATGGACACTATACAGGTATTTAATAATCTAGGGATTATCAGTCAATAAGGAAAAAAGATAGGTTTTTTTTATTGCTAGGGCACTCCAACCAGTATAGTGGTTCCCCTCCATCTTATAGCTCATTGCTAAAGAGCTTCCATTTAAATACCTAAGAATTGCTATCATCACTGAGAGACTCACTTTTAGAGACTGCCATCCTTTTTTGTTTGACTCTATTATCTTGGTGTTTACAACTTATCAATTCAATACTTAACAACCTTCATAGTATTGAAGCTTGTGTTTGATTCTCCTTAATAAGCTAATCTCATATCTAGAAAGGATTATAAGGAACTTATTATAGTTTGGAACCGTCTCTAATCGTTTAGGACAAAAATTCAAGTGACATGAAGTCTATTTACCAAAAGATGATGGAGGGCTATTAACTTTCCGAGCAACGAACAAAGTCTTAATGAAAAAAGAAATCTAGAGAATATTTGTAAACAAAGAGTTAGTTTGGGTCAAGTGGATATATTGTTACATTTTGAAAGGATAGTTTCTAAAAGATTAAACCAATAGTGAATCTTTTATGGACAATGAATTATCTTTTGATAGTGAGGGGAAAATGAACATTAAGATAAAATAAAGATTGGAAATGGAAATCAACCTATTTCTGGTAAATCAATCTAGAATGAAAGAGATAGTTAATAGGTATGAATGGTCTTAAAACTTGAGAGGCTACTATATCATCTTGAATGAATTACCTAACTTTAACCCGAATCCAAATAAAGATGATTCAATAATATGGTTAAGACATCCAATAAGGGCATTCATAAATAAAACATGTTTAGAGGATCAATGCATATAGTATCACATTATAAACTAGTTTGGTTTGAGAAAAATATCCCTAAACCTCCATTCATAGTATGCGTAGACATTAAGAATAGGCTTAAAACAATGAAAAGAATAAAAGGCATAAATTCAAACCTAACCCCCTATTACAAACTCTACAACTAAGGGTTGGAGTGTATAAGTGTTCTATCTTTCTAATTTCAATTCAATAATAGTCTATGGTTGCAGGTATAAAGACTTTATAACCTTTCTTGCCATCTTTTTGAATGAAAAGATATTGTAGAATAGTTAGGAAAAGGCACCAAATGAACTCTAGAGACTATATAAAATTTAAAAATTTCATTTGTATGTTTAGTATATGCTATATGGCAAGAAAGGAAAGAAAGTTATCAATGATGTAAAGCAAAATACTCAATCTGTAGTGCAATTTTTTTAAATAAAACTAGGAAAATGTTCATTTCCAAATCCTCCTTTATATGCCTAAGCAATTAATAACAAGTTCAGGGAATATACATTAGGATAATTGACAATGAGAGCCATATATTATTCAAATTTTCCTCTAAACTATCTGTTACGACTGTGGTAGAAGTAAGTCTATGGTATATGCCCAAATTCCGTATCTATTTACGTATTCGACTTGATAATAATATAGAAAGGGTCAAGCATTAGAGTGTACCAATTTGGGTGAACATTAATAATTTACCTGTAGAATGTTTGTCAATGAAGGGGCTAAGTTTACTAGCATGCTTTGTAAGGAAGACCATCAATATAGATGAGGCAAAAACTAGGAGGAAAAGGATTGTATATGTAAGGTTACATGTAACTGTAGAGTTGGAGAAAGAGCTACCCAATTATATTCCTTTGAAGCGATTGAGGGTTGATGAAAAATGTTTGAGGAATCTATCATGGTGATCTACTAATGAAAACCATTACTTAAGCAGCAGGGTAAGCAATGGGGGCCTACTTGAAGGAAGTTTTCAAGAGGATACTTTTTAGAGTTGTTAGGGCTGAAATCTCAACAGAGTGATATTAACAGTGAGGAAGTATAAGAGATAAGAATAAATAAAGGGACAAAAATAGAGCAGAGTGAAGGAATGGAGTCACTAAAAGATAAAGCCAATGAAGATACAAAGAAAGAAGTCTTGACTTAAGAAGCTTAAAAAAAATTATTGACAATACAATCAATAAGAGGTGACCTAGTGAAGTAAAATATGTAAAGGAGCTTCTATAACCACATCAATGTAATCTTACCAATGGTCCTTCAAGTGAAGAAGTTATGGAGAAAGTTTACGATGATTTCAAAAGTGATACAAGAAGGAAGTCTAGTAGGAGGAGTAGATCTAAGGGATCTAAATCCATTTGAACTTTTAATGCCAATAGTATCATAAAAGACTAGGGCATTAACTACCCCAAGAAGCAATTATCACCGAAATATTTTGTAAATGAAGACAAAATAACAATTATTACTTAGCTCGAGAATAATCCTAGCCATGAGAATGATACAAAACTAAAGATTTTGGGAAGTCAATGGTCTTTTTTTTTCAAACCACCACCACCACCACTTTGGTTATATAATAATAGCATATGACTTAAGAAGAGTAAGAATTAACATTTTAAATTCTAGTGATCAAATGATGAATATCTTCTCATAGTTTATTTAGGAGAATATGATAGATGTAAATTATACTATATTTTGATAGATGTTTAAGTGTGCTTTTGAGTATTTCTTAGAAGATTATCATGAATATAGGCTCAGAATTATGTTATTATTAGTGTTTGTTTATATTTTAAGTATTTGTATGGTTTTGAGCATGATTTGGGCCTTAATTTTATGTTTCAAGAGATGTTTGATGTGTGTTTAAATGTATGGAAATAGGAAATTAATGAAAAAAGAAGAATTGGAAGTATGGAAGTTGTCCACGATCGTGGCTTGTCTTGCCACGATCGTGACAGAGAGCACAGACAATTATTTCAGCGAATTTAAGCTTTTCGAGCACACGACTCTTTTTTGTAATTTTAACGTTTTAGGGGTATTTTTGGAACCAAAATAAATGGGTTAAACCCTATAAAGAGCCTTAATAACTATTTAAGAACATAAAACACTCAAAAAGAGCAGCCACCACCTTCCAAAGTGAGAGAACAAGAAGGAGGAGTATGGAGAGCAATCCAAAAATTCCATATTTCAAGTTTGAGTTTAAATCAAGTTCTTTGTTTCTTTCCTTTGTTTATTTCATTAAACTTGATGTGTAACTTAGATTTGAATATGTTATCACGCTTAGGATGCTCTAATTATCATATTTGGATTTGTTCTTGAGTTGTTTTGTGACTTGATTGTTGTTAATTTCAATTCAATTTTCTGGTATTGTGATGTTTGGGTATGCTAATGCTTCGATAATAAATCAAGAGAGTGAGTCAAAAGCAATCCGATTAGGTTGGCTAACGAGAGTTAGTGACCCAATAAGCCTCCTAAATATCAAATTTGTAATTATACGAAGAGAGATCTTATGTAAAGACCCGATTATTCGATAGATCACTTAAGAACAAGTTGAAAACGTTAGGTAGACTTTGTGAATCGAGAGGTTGCAAAATCTAGAATTTCATAATCAATTAGGGTTAATTGATTAGGTCTTGAGAAAGAGTAGTCAATCCTTTAGAAGATCTAGAATCAACACATAATTGAATCAATAACAGTTAGGGAGCAAAATAATGATATAATGAATCCTAAACTTCATCCTTGATGTTCCTCACATATTTGTGGTAGCTCATTTGTTATTTGATTATTTGCTTAGTTTCATTAATTGTTTTAAAATTCTAATATTTTATTTTCATTCAATTTATATCCCAACACCTTAGACAAAATTTGGTTCATTTAGTTCGAACTATTTCCTTGTGGGATCAACACCTTTAATATTACAAGTTTACGATTCATATACTTATAGATATTGGGGGTTTATATTAGAAGTAAAACTTGCTCAACAGAATATCAAGGAATGGGTTACTTTTGTTTGTAAATGTTTCATTTTGAAGGAAAGCACTATGGGATGAGGCAGGTAATATCAACTAAACTATTTAGAACCCTTAAATTCTTTTAAGGGATTTCAATACTATTCTCTATAGCTTAAAAGTTAAGGGGCATATATGTATAAGGAAATTTTCTAATGACTTTTGAGAGTGTGTGGAAAAGATTAAAGTAACTGATGTGATGTTTGAAGAATAGATTAAAGTTACCGATGTGAAGTTTGAAGGATATTTCCTCTTTTGAAACGTTAAATAAAGTCCTATATGGAAATTGAGGAAAAAGCTAGATAGGGCTTTAGTAAATGAATGATTGTTAGAAGAATTACTAGAGTAAAGCTAGTTTTGGGAGCTTGATGTTCTCAGATCATTCCCAAATCATGTTCCAAAATATGTTCCTGAAAATTAGGAAGAAGTGTGAATTCATTTTTAATTATTACTTAGAATAGAAAGATGCCTTCAAAGAGGGAATCATAACTGATATGTCACAAGGGATCTAAGGCCATACAGGTTTCATATATTTTAAAAGGATGCAAATGATCAAATGTAAACTTATGGAATTAAATACTAAGAAAATGGTGAGTACAAGTTATTGAATGTTACAAACGTTAGGAATAAAATGCTCATAGCTTAGAAGAATCTTTATTAACAGATTGGAGAGAAGAGTGTTAACATAATCAACTCCCTAACTAGAAAATGGTGATGTTATCACTTCTCAATAGGAACTCAAGGATGGTTATGTTTCTAAGAAATTCACTAATAAATCATGAGGGAGATGCTCTAGGAATAGATGGGTAGTTACAAATTGGCATAAGGTAATATGAAACAAGAATTTGATCACTACAGTGTTATTTTTAGTGTATTTATCTATCAAGCAGAAAATGGCAACCAAGGACAGGCTAAGATATGTTGAACAAGTTTTACCTAATGTAGAACCCTCAATATTTCGCAAGTATACGGATCATAAACTTATAGTAGTTGAGGTATCAATCCTATGAGGAATTAACTAAAACTAATTGAATCCTAACTTTGTCTAAGGCTATAAAATGTGATTTTAATGAAAATAAAGATAACCAAAAAATTAAGCAATCAAATATGATTTGAGTGAAAATAAATACATAAATTAACACAATCAAACAAAATTGATCACTTAACCATTTGACAAATGAGCTACTATAATACAACAAGAATGATTAAGAATAAAGTCTAGGATTCGTTATATCGTTATTTTTCTTCTTTAGCCACTTTTTGATTCAATATAGTGTCGATCCTAGATATTCGAAAGGTTGATTATTCTCTCTGAACAACTAATCATTTAAACCCAATTAATAATGAAATTCCAAATTTGTAATCTTTTGATTAACAAAAATAGCCTAACATTTTCAACTAGTTCTTAAACAGTCTATCAGATAATCAAGTTCTCGGACTAAATCTCTCTTCGCATGATTATCAATTTGTTATTTGTATGACTTATTAGGTTTTTAACTCTCATTACTCAACCTAATCGGATTACTTTTAACTCACTCTCTTGATTTACATCGAAGTATAAACAAACACAAATAACACAACACCCAAAACATTGCATTGAAATCAAAAGTGTTCAAGTCACAAAATAACTCAATAATAAATCCTAATATGAAATTAAAACGTCATCAATGTGTATAACATCTTCCAATTTAGTTTACACATCCAGTTTAATGAAAATAACAAAAGGAAAGAAAGAAAATCTTAATTTGGAGTTGAATTTGCAAATCTGGAAAATGTTGGATAACTGATGCTTCTGTTAATCTTCCTTGGATTAATCTTAATTTGGTAAGATGGTGGCTACTTGTTTTGGTCCCTTTTTTGTTATTTTATATCTTAAGGTTAATTTTTGGGCTTACCCAGGTCATTTTGTTCCAAAAATAGCCCAAAAATGTGAAAAGATATGAAACAGGTCGCACTTAGAAAGTGTCTATCTCGTGACACCCCCCTATTTTCTTCTATCATGATCGTGACATGGGTGTCATGATCGTGACATTGGGAAGAACCCTGCCTTTTAGCCCAAGCATGCTCTAACTTCCTTCAATCTTTTTTATCTAGTTTCATTCACTAACAACCACATCAAATCACTACAAGAACACAAGATTAAAGTCCAACATTGTGCCCTCAACCATATAACACTTAAAAACATAACCAACAATCACATTAACATAATTCTAAGCCTAAAGGTGCAGTAATCATCTAATCAACACCTATAAATACATTAAAATACCTACCAAAACATAATATAAACTATAACTATCAACATCCCGCACCGTATTTGAGACATATCTCTTATGCCAAAAGCATGTACAAATTACTAAGCATCTATTTTTTGAATGTAACAACTCAGTAGAGGAAAATTTAAACACTTTGCTAACTCCAAAAAGCACATCTTTACTGTGTTAAATTCACTAGATGGTTGTGAAGACAACCATATCAAGAGGAGACTATTCTTTATACATGATAAGGATTGTTTCTTGTATTTGCAAGATTTGTGAAAAGAGGAACACAAGAAGCTTTAAATGTATAGGGAGCTCTAACGAGAGGGTGCATAATGAAATTATTCAGTGGACTAGATAGCTATTGATTTTAATGAAAAAAACAAGAAATTGTAGAACGTATTTAGCAATTTAATGGAGAATATACAGTGAGTAGAGGAAAACTTACTGAGGGAGTAACGTGAAAAGTATTCAAGAGGTAAGGATATAAGATTCACCAAGTGATTTATTAGGATGTTGTGCCTTAGTGTCTTTTGTCCCATGGAATTCTAAGATGTTAGTGGCTCTTGTAGAGTAGAAAGTTTGTGTGATTCAATTCAAGACCATTTTGTAGTATTTCTTATTAATAGAATTCCTTAGCTTCTAAAAAAAAATCATGACTATTAGCTTTATATTACCCTTTAGGAATTTTGATCTATTAATTAGTTTTAATTTAAAAAAGATTATCTACAAATAATTTAATTGGAAATTATAGAAACTAATTATGAAATCTTAAAACTGTAAAGTTATCTCACCTTAAAGTACATAGTGTTGAAAAAATAGATATAAATTATCTTTTAATCCTACAAGTTATAATAGCTTAATTTTGTTAAAACAAAAGATTATCAAAAGATGCATACACATAACCCTAAATAATCGTAATAAATAATTTTAATGTCAATGATATAAGAAAAAATTTGATTAAAAATTATCTAATTTCTAGGTAGATATTTATGAAATGATGAAATCTATAATCCAAATGTATGCTGATTGCTCAAGTGAAGTTAAAATGTTATGCCAAGAAAAATATACACTAACTTACATTATCAATAAAAGACAAACTGAAAACTAGCTCTCAATATTGATGACATAT
>JAOQMQ010006430.1:0-10797 GCA_027563845.1 Erythroxylum subrotundum
CTTATAAGTTTTACTTCTTATTTATTATATACCGGTTTTATAGCGGTTTACTACCGGTTGAACCTCTAAACCTTAAACCTTTTCTTCGACCGGTTCGATGTCCGGTCCGATTTTTAAAACATTGGTTATTGTCGTTAGCATAACTGTTTGTTTTTTTACTTAAAAACCGAAAGACCTATACCCTAAAGACCTAGTGGGACCATAATTATGTTTTGGTGTTGATACATCAAATCGTTATGTACATGTATTAATTGAAGTTTGACAAGTAAAGCCGGAGAGAACAAAGGTTTTAAGAAAAGTTTACGTGAAACTAGATGGCAGGAGTTTTCAATCCGATTACTGTCTGCATTGTCCGATCCAAAAATAGATATGGAAGTCAAAAATAGAATTTAAATGGGTGATAAAAAATAGATATTGATATGGATTTAGATATGGGTCTTACGATAATCCGAATTGATAGATACTCATACTCTACCTGTTTTTATTAACTTTATTTTTTATTTTTTGAATATTTATAGTTAAATATAATAAAATATTAATATGTTCTGAGAAGAAATAACTTTAAAATCTTCACTTTACTCCTTAGTTCTCACCTTTTTCATTATATTTTATTTTCTCACAGGATGATAATAATACAAATGATGAGATGAAGTTTTAAATATTTTGGAGTTTACACAAAGACAATTTGAAGTTTTGGATATTTCAGTCTTTGTTCCAATTCTTGATTGTGAAAAATATATGTTGTCTTTGCACTAAATACTATGATTTTTATTATTCCAATTTTATGATTTTTAAGACATACAAATCAAAATCTTGACTTATTATTATTAAAACAATTTTGATTTAGAGCGGATAAATCTGCACTTTATATTTTATATTTAAAAGTTATATTTTTATGTATTATACAACTCAATGGATATCTAAAAATTCAAACAATTCAGTGGATTTGAATATAGATAGTAAATTGTAAAAATCGATAAATATATATATAAATATAAGTTGAGTTATAAAAAATGAATTAAAAAAAAGAGCAGAGCAATGTCATCCTATGTGAGACCTGTGACTACAGTTTTGTTTTTTTGTGTGCATTATTTGGTTACTCCAAATTCTTCGAAAACGAAAAGTTAAAGAAAAGCCTTTTTATGGGACCTACCATTAAAACATTCTATTTGTGTGCATTAATTGTTTGTACGATATTTGAAAAACATGTTTTCTGTCTATAAGACAAGATTTCGTGGGGCTTATTGCAGAGAGACTTTTGGATGTGTTAATGTAAGGCACAATATTTGGGCGTTAAAATATATGAAAATGGTGACTTTTTGTTGAAAAGTCTTTAGGCATATTTTGTTGGGACTGACAGAAATATTTTTGAAAAATAAAAGCTTGAAGATGCTTAGTTATGTTTTTGGTCTTTATAGTTATTGGATTATTATAATCTGGAAATAAAATTACAATTTTGCTCTTAAAAGGTTTTTGGATTTTACATTATCATCTTTTAACATTAAAGTTAAAATATAAAATTCACATATACTTACTAATTAAATGTTTACTTTATAGAAAACTTATTAGTCATCAAAGTGATATTGCTTGAAAAGATATTTAGACATTTAATTATGCATTTTTTCAATTGTTCATATCATATGATGCTAATAAATGACATAATAGTTAAACTGAATAATTGAGATTATTAATTATAATGTTAGGAAATCACCAAAAAATGGATCATTGCTTATAATTAATAACATTAAAGAGACTTATCGGCCTACTTGGTGAATATGTTTGTATATCCAAAGATAACATGCATACTAGCTTGGGCATAATTTACTGTCTTTCAAAGTGTATATATATATGTTGTTAGCATCATTATGGATTAAAGATATGTGTTTAAGTATCACCTAAAGGTGAACTTAAATATATATATTAAAGTTTATTATTGTCTGAATCTATTAATTGTACTCAAAGTATTAATGTGTGAGTTTGTTTTTACGTTTGCAATTTCTAGTAATTTGTTAGTTATGGGCAATGGTTTAATCAAGTTCAATGGGCTAAACTATGTCGATTGGTCTGAGCAAATCCATTTTCAATTGAGTATTATGGATAAGGACCTGACATTAGTTGCAGAGAAGCCTGCAACTATTACTGAGATTAGTACCCAAGCTAAAATGACATATTTTGAGGCCCGGGAAAAGTCTAATAGGTTGAGTCTAAACTTCGTGCGATTGACAATGGCTGAAAATGTTAACCCATCAATGCCTCATACGGACAATGCAAGGGAATTCATGATGAAAATCAAAGAGTACTCATAATTAGACATAACTGGCAAGTCTATTATAGGAAGCTTTATGAGTGAATTGACGAACAAAAAGTTTGACTGGTCACAACCTATCCATGATCATGTAACGGGCATGTCAAATTTGGTTATAAAGCTAAAATCAATGGGCATGGATGTGAGTGAATCCTTCTTAGTACAGTTCATCATCAACTCACTTACTTCTGAATTTGGTTAGTTCTAAGTGAATTACAACATTCTGAAGGAACATTGGAACTTTCAAAAAATCAAGGCCATACTGGTATAGGAGGAAAGGAGATTAAAGAAAATGAAGGAACATTATGTTTACTTCACAGTACACAAAAAATCTAGTAGCAGAGAGGGAAAGCCAAGAAAGAAGAGCAACAAGAAGGATAAAGCCCCAATGAAGGTTAATGTGGGAAAAAAATCTATAAAGAGCAGTATTGTTTCTTCTGCAAAAAAGCTGATCACCTTAAGAAAGATTGCCTTAAGAGAAAGGCTTGGTTCGAAAAGAAAGGTAAGTGTTATGTTTCAATATGTTTTGAATCAAAATTTATTGAGGTGCCCAATAATGCCTTGTAGTTAAATTCAGGTGCAACTACTCATATGCTACATATTATATATGGATTCCTTTCGATTCAAACCATAAACGAAAATGAAAAGTTCTTGCATATGGGCAATAGAATGAAGGCACAAATAGAATGAATAGAGACATACAGATTGATCATAAACACTGGTGCAGTCTAGATCTTGAAAAGTGTCTTTATGTTTCTGAATGTGCTAAAAATTTAATTTCAGTTAGTAAGTTGAATCAAATAGGTTTTCATTTCAATATTGGAAACGATGTTTTTTTCCCTCTGTATAAACAACAGTACTATTATGATTCTAGTACATTAATAGATGGTTTATATCGTTTCAACCTTGATGTTAATTATTCTGAATCCCCGTATCATGTTGAACATAACATTGGTAATAAACGTAGTGCACATAATGAATACTCTGCTTACTTATGGCATCAAAGGTTAGACCATATATCTAGAGAAAGGGTGATGAGGTTAGTGAAAGGTGAAATCTTACCTCAACTAGATTTTACTGATTGGGACGTGTGTGTGGATTGCATTGAAGGCAAGCAAACTAAACACATATCTAAGAATTAAGCCATAAGAAGTACTGAGTTACTTGAATTAATACATGCTGATATATGTGATTCATTTCATATCCCATCTTGGAGCAGTGAAAAGTATTTTATCACCTTTATTGATGACTATTTATGTTATTATTTTTTCTATTTACTGCATGAAAAGTCTCAATTAGTGGACATTCTTGGGCTGTTCATTAATAAGGTAGAAAGACAGTAAAATAGAAAAGTTAAAGTTGCAAGGTCTAAAAAAGGTGGTAAATATTATGGTAAATATGATGAGAATGGACAATGTCCAGGTCTATTTGCAAAAATTTCTTCAATGTCGAGTCATTTGTGCACAGTATATAATTTCCAGTACACCACAACAGAATGGTGTAGTTGAAAGGTAGAATCGTAATCTTATGGATATAGTTAAGAGTATGTTAAGTTACATAAATATACTTATATCTTTATGGATGTGTGAATTAAAGACAGCTACATATCTACTTAATAGGGTTATTAGTAAAGCGATTCCTGTAACATTTTATGAATTGCAGACAAGTGGGAAACTGTTTAGTCCAATTCATATAGACATTTAGGTCATATTTACATTTATTTTGCATATTTATTTATTCATTTTAGTAATATTTTTAGGTTAATTTATTTATTTTCATTGAATTTATTATTTATTTTATTTTCTGATTTTTTTGGGTAGAAAGTATGAAGTTGGCTTCAAATTAATCCAAAGCAGGAAAGGACACGGCAGAAGGTTAAAAAGGAAGCAAAACGTCAGTGTTTTGGAGGCAGAAAAACGTTGGAATGTTTTAGGTTTTTAATTGAGCAGCAAATATATATATCATGTATTGGAGGCGGCAAGGAAGGGGGATTTACGCTGTAGCAAAAGCAAACTAGCTAGGTTATTTTTATTATCATTAGACCGGAGCGACAGAGAAGTTTTTATTATGATTGTGCACAATAGCGGCAGGGATTAGCGTCAGAGACAGAGAATAGGTTTTCAATTGGAGCTTTATTAGTGGACCAGAGCGGCACAGAGTAGCGAAAAGGTTTTCATATTAGAGTTTTAATAGTTTAGAGGCTTTATTTAATTGAGAGTAGAGAACGCGCAACGCAGCTGGACTTCACGCACGAAGGCTGGAGCTGGACGCAGGACAGGGGCATCGCACAACACTGGCGGTAGCTGATCGGAGGGACCTACGCACTGCAGCTGCACGAACACAGAGACGCCGCTCCAGAGTTTTTCCATTCCTTACACTTTTAATGTTTATTTTTCTTGATTTAATATTTATTTTGTTAGTCATGAATATGACTGACTAGATTTTTTGTTAGGTTTTAAAGATGGATAGTAGTTTTCGATTTTCTATATGATTTGATTCTGGATTTTATTTAATAAAATTGATTCGTAACTGTTGATTCTTGTTTTGCGAATTATTGTGCTTGTTATGTGTTAGGCCTCACATAGTTTGCGTCGAAATTATCGGTTGAAGAATCGAAAAGTGAAAATCGGTAGTGAAAAACCAAAATTAAGAACTTATAGGTTTGGACCTAGACATAGGCAAAAATCTGTGAGAGGAGTCACCAACTAGATAAAAATCTTAATGGGTTTTAGTTAATTTCATGAGCCACGATAGTCGGGATTGATTTTAACTACGATACTTCTTTGATATCTCGATAGAGAATCATAGATAATTTAGATCTAGTTTCCTTCAAAGTTTAGGGATCAAGTTTATTGAATAAACCAGAAGAGAATTATTAGAAGTCGATCATGAAACCAACTTTGAAACCTGTCTTTCACATATTTGATTTATTCCTACAATCATAAATTGCGCAATTATTTTGTTTATTTTAGGATTAGTTTTAGCAATTCGTTAATTAATTAATTTCTCAATAATCAATATTTAAGTGGTCAGCCCAAATAATTGAATGGTTTTAGCCTAGTAATTGTTCAGTAACTCCCTGTGGATCGATACTCTTACTTCCCTATTTACTTATGTGACCCGTACTTGCGGGGCCTCGGACAGAAACCTAGCTTTAGGCATTTGCATGGTTGGGGTTGCCCAGTTGAAATAAGGATTTACAATCCTCATGAAAGGAAACTTGATGCAAGAACTATTAGTAGTTACTTCGTAAGTTATCTAGAAAAGTCCAAAGAGTATATACTTTATTGTCTTAATCATGGTACAAGAATAGTTGAGTCTGATAATGTTAGGTTCATTGAAAATAAACAAATTAATGGGAGTGAAGAACCACGAAAGGTGCATATTTAAGAGATTCAAGTGAAAAGTCCTCCATCTAGTGTCTCTTCTCAAGTTGTTGTTCCTCTTGTTGTATCATAGTCACGTAACATATCGGAACAATAAATTAATATTATAAACTTACAAGAAGTGAATGTCAATAATGAACCAATAAATAATTTGCAAGTCACAAATGATAAAGTGATACCACAAGAAATAGTATTGCGAAGGTCTATAAGGGAGAAAAGACCAGCAATATCAGATGACTATATGGTGTATTCACTTAAGCATGATTGTGACTTGAGCATTGATAAGGATCTAGTCTCATTTAAAGAAGTCATGAAATGTAATAATTCTGAAAAGTGGCTCACTGTTATGAAAGAAGAGATAAAATCTATGGATGATAATCAAGTATAGGAATTAGTTGAGTTACCTGAAGGCTTAAAACAAACGGGCTGTAAATTGGTCTTTAAGACCAAAAGGGACCCGAAAGGTAATATTAAAAGGTACAAAGCCAGACTTGTAGCCAAAGGTTATACTCAAATGAATGACATTGAATTTAAAGAGACCTTCTCTCCAGTTTCAAAGAAGGACTCTTTAAGAAGTGTTATGGCATTAGTAGCTCATTATGATTTAGAGCTTCGCCAAATGGATGTAAAGATCGCTTTTCTGAATGGTAACTTAGAAGAAGTTTATATAGACCAACCGAAAGGTTTTGTGACTGCAGAAAAGGAAAATATGTTGTGTAAATTAAAGAAGTCAATGTATGGTTTGAAACAAGCTTCCTGACAGTGTTATCTTAAGTTCAATGATACTATTACCTCTTATGGTTTTATAGATAACACTATTGATAGGTATATCTATATGAAGGTCAGTGGGAGCAGGTTCATTATTTTGGTACAAGACGTTGACGATATTCTTTTAACTGCTAATGATTTGGGTCTGTTACATGATGTAAAGAAATTTCTCTTTAATAATTTCGAAATGAAAGATATAAGTAGGCATCCTATGTGATTGGAATAGAAATATTCCATAATAGGACATAAGGATTGTTATTGTCTCATAAAGGATATATCAGTAAAGACTTAGAGAGATTTAGGATAGAAAAATGCTTAGCAAGGGTAGTTTCAATTCAAAAAAGGGATAAATTTAGTAAAATGCAATATCCCAAGAATAATTTGGAACAAAAGGAAATGCAATCTATTCCCTATGCTTCTGTAGTTGGGAGTTTGATGTATATACAGACTTGTACTCGGCCGGATATTATTTTTGCTATTGGAATGTTAGGCCGATATCAAAGTAATCCTAGATTGGACCACTGGAAAGCTGCAGAAAAGGTTCTTAGGTATTTACAAGGCACTAAGGATTACATGCTCACATACAAAAAATTAAATCATTTAAAAGTGATCAGTTATTCAGATTCAGACTATACTAGTTGTGTAGACTTAAGGAAATCTACCTTTGGTCATCTATTCCAATTAGCAGGAGGGGCAATTTCTTGGAAGAGTGGAAAGCATTCTGTCATTGCTACTTCTACTATGGAGGCCGAAATTTTTGGCATGCATTGAGGTCACTATTCAAGTATTATGGTTGCAGAACTTTATCTTAGGGCTAGTTATTGTCGACAATATAGTTAGACTGCTAAGAATTTATTGTGATAATTTCACAAATGTTTTCTTCTCTAAAAATGATAAGTATTATAAGGGTACTAAACACATGGATTTGAAATACTTGTCAGTCAAATAAGAAGTACAAAAACATAAAATGCCTATTGAACATATTGGAATTGATCTAACGGTAGTGGATTCGTTAACTAAATGATTACCGCCTAAAATATTTACTAGCCATGTTGAAAGGGTGGGCATTGTAGCTAAGTCCTTGTTAGCATAAGATCATGCTATGTATGTACATACGTTTGGATATTTGCTATTAGCGTTTTGACACTTACGAATTCAATTAATGTTACGTTTTTGTTATTTATTAATTGTCACATTATGTTGTGTACACGCATTGTTTTATTGTGATGACAAATTATGTTTTGAGAAACATTAAAAGTTGAGAATTACAGTGTTTCTCAACTATAGTTATTTTGAGTTGAGATAATTATGTGATACATGGAAGGAATCATGTCGTTAGATGACTTGTGACCGCTATGATCCTATTATTTTAATTCATTCAAGTTTGATGGCTTGACAGATTCAATATATGGTGCACACTTGTGTTGTTGGATCATCAAGTCGTAACATGAGCTAAGTGGGAGATTTTTAGATTATTTTAATAATCATAAGTGTGGCTCATATTACTTTATTTGATTTTAATATAAAGTGGGCTCAAAATAATGGTTATTGAGTTTGTTAAAGGAAATTAGAGTCATTAAGGTTACTTAATAAAGAAATCCTTCCCTCTCCCTTCAAGTGAAAAGAAACGTTTACAGATATTAAAGCATATACGTTCTTGCACCATTGAAAAGAATAAAGAAAGGGAAGAAGACGAAAGTAGATAAAGTTTTTATGTAAAGAAGGGATTTGCTAACAAGAAGAGGTTATATGAGCATAGATCAAGGTTAGTATTTCTCTCTTTTCTTTATAAAACTAATTTTAGGGTTTAAGGTGTTGAATTAATTATATCATAAATGTTCTTAGGTGAATTCCATGCTTGAAATATTGCTTAGAATGTTAAAGATTAAATCTCACAGCTCAACGTATGGAGTTCTTTGCCTTCATGGCTCAGGTTAAGAGCTCCGATTTAAATCTAGACTTTGACCTTTCTAAGATTCTTTGTTATATTTCAAGATTATTAGCACCACATAAAATGTACTTCAATTAGTATTAGTATTTTAGTTTATATTCATGATTTAATCACAAGTTATTCTTAAAAATTTGAGTTATTTTAATTTATTATGTTGGAAAAAGGTAAAACTAGTGAGGGCATATAAGTGGAAATGACTCATAAACCTAATTCCTTAAGATTTTGGGTTAGATTTAATTAGTTGTCAACTCAAATTTAAATTCACAAATTATAATTCAATTAATTTTAATTTATTATATAATTTATCTAAATTATGTAATAAACTTAAAATTTTATCTAATACATGTTCGGAAGATAATTATATAAATTAATTATTTAATAACTAAATAATTTTTCCAGTATAAATTCAAAGAGTAATAATTATAATTCTAATACTTGTTTGGTTAAGCAAATTATTCAAATCATGCTATCTACTAATTATTTGTATTTGTTGAAAACTCGTATTTATTTATATACACACTCTAAAGAATTTTGAATATGCATATTGGAATCTACCAACGAAAGAAATCTTAGATTCGGTGTTTTTCAAAAACATAAGAACAAAAGGATTATTATAATGTAAGTAATGGCATTTATTATTTGTTCGTTGAAATATTATTTAGTCATTAATCAATAATTGAATTGTGGAATCTTAGTAGTTGAGCTCAATTCTGCGATGCACACGACAGTATATGTTTCAAACACGTGAAGTAATACAAGTCCATGCAAACATGTATTTAAGGCTGTCGTCTCCTCTTCTTAAAAAATCGACTTCTCTTTAGCAAACACTTCAGACACCATGGATTTTCCTTCTCTTTTACTTGCTCTTTTCGTGCTTATACTATCACTGATCTTCCTACTGTATAACCACCTCTTTAGAAATCGTAAAATTCAAAGCCGCAACTTTCCACCACAAGTTCCAGGTTCCTTGCCAATCATAGGCCACATTCATTTGCTTAGAGGACCAAAACCAATTGCACTAATCTTTAGTTCCTTAGCTGATAAGCGTGGACCCATCTTCTCAATTTGGGTTGGTGCCCATCGAACTGTTGTGATTAGCAGTTACCAAGCTATGAAAGAGTTCTTCACCACCAACGACAGGATTATGGCTTCACGACCTGCATCAACTCAAGCAAAGCACCTTGGGTACAATTATGCAGCCTTCCCTTTGGCACCTTATGGAGCCTACTGGCGTGAAATGAGTAAGTTTTCCATGATCCATCTTTTCTCCCTCAACGGAATCAAGTCTTTGAAGCACTTTCGAGTGTCGGAAGTGGACAAGATGATCAGAGATTTATATATCGTGTGCGAGACGAATGACGAAGGGCCAGCCAAGGTTGTGATGAGTGAATGGCTAGATCATCTCACCCTGAATATACTTACCAGAATCGTTTCCGGGAAGAGACTTTTCGATGTCCGCAACAATAAGAATGAGAAAGAAGGTAACGTTGTTGCAAAAACCATGGCAGATGTGATGTATTACATGGCAGTTCCTGTTCCTGGGGATTTCATTCCGTTCTTAGGACGGTTTGATTTCCGAGGATTAGTGAAAAAGATGGAGAGAGTAAGAAAAGATTTTGATTCAGTTATGGATAAATGGATTGAGGAACACCAGTTGAAGAGGCTCGATACTACCACTAGTCATAACCAAGACGATGACCAAGCAAACCAAGACATCCTCGATGTTATGCTTTCAACTGTCGAGGGCTATCCGAGTTGAAATAAATAAGTTGTTAATTAATTCGCAGATTATCCACAAATTATTCTTCGCGCAAGTAAATAAAAATCGCAAATGCAAAATAACGAAGACATCGACGTTTGGTGACGCAGTTCGGCACACTTTGCCTACGTCTGTGGGGTCCTCACCCAGATTAATCACTTTCACTGTAGTTCACAAAAATTACACAAAATTGATCTACCCCGTACGACTCAATCTATGTAACTAACCCACAACCTAATTACCCGTGAAAGATCTTCACACCCAATAACACGACCGACTCGTGTTAACTTCATTAGAGGATTTTCCTAACTATTTCTACTCAAAAGCAAAGACAAATAAAAACAGAACGCAACAGTTTCAGATATGAAATTCTCCTTCAAAATAGTCAAGTAGCTGCATTAACAATATATGTACTCATCTGTGACAAAGCTTTCTTTGTGCTGCAATCATCAATCAACTTCAAGAACCCAGTAAAAACAGCAACTACGCATAACTCCTGGACTACTTGTTAGAGACAATAATAGTGTGACAATGCTACTCCAAAAATCCACGAAATTAACTCAAACGGAGGATGAAAACCAAAACAGAGCAGCAGCCACTTGAAAGACTACACCTCACGTCGTTCACT
>JAOQMQ010006496.1:0-10793 GCA_027563845.1 Erythroxylum subrotundum
CTGCGGCGGCGAGCAGTCGGACTTGGGCTTGTTGAGCGACGCGACGAGTTTCGCGAGGATTTCCTCGTAGGCGGTGGACTCGGGCGTTCCGTCGGCGCTGTCGGCTGGAACAAATTGCGACGTCGGGCCTGCACTTGCCCCTCGTTGGCCGGAACGTGCCTGCGGCGACTCGGCGTTGTCGCCAAGGCTACGGATCGCGTTCAAAAAGTTCGTCATGACGGCGGTGTCGTGCTCGGTGCGAAGATCTACGAGCGCCGCTGTCCGCTCCGGCTCGGGCAACTCGTTAATGTCGCGGACGAGGGCGATTCCGGTCAGCAGGCCCGTCTCAAAGAACTGCATGACGTACTTCATGGCTGCGGCGTTTTCCTTGAATCTCGGTGGCGCGTTGTTGCGGAATCGGGCGATTGTCGCGGCGATGGTGGTCGGCTTGCGGTTGCGGGACATGGCAGTTTGCTCCTGAGTGAACGGCGGTGAGGCCGCGGAATGGCAATAGTGCGGCTTTGGCCGGAGAATGCAAGCGAAACGCGGTGAATGGCGCTGTGCTGGCTCTGTGCTTGCACCGTCTTGGCTCTGTGGTCGGACGGATGGATTGACCCAGTGGCTATACCTCGTAAGGGGGGTCCCTTTCCATGTGGGGTCCCCTATCTATAAAAAGGGGTCTTTTCAAAAAAAAATTTTTTACTACAACACAGTACACACAACTATTGACCCCACCCCTTCCACATTTACAAGCCCGTGGGTCATTCCACCCGTCCCACCACATGCCAACCACACCGCAACGCCGTTTGCCGCCCACCGCTTCCGCTCCGCCTTCCCGTCCGCCCAATTTGCGCGACAGCCGTTCGCCGGCGACAAAATGTGCCGCAAATCGCGGCCAAATCGCGGACAAGAAAAAACCCGCCGAAGCGGGTCTGTGGAACGGGGCGGTGGAGAGCGTTAGGGAATCCAGCGGAGACGCCTGATAGCCTTCTCTGCGCCCACCCTCGACATCTCCGTTGCACCGTGAACGTTGTGTATACGCGGCATGGCTTCTTCGGCCAGCGCATACATGCCTTCGTCCGCATCCTCGTCGCCGTTCAAGGCGATGTGCATGGCTGCGCTGAATTCTGCCATGTCGACATCCTTCGTCGCCGTGGCTCCGCTGAGTGCATCCTGCACCGTGTATTCGATCCGTCCGTCCTTCAACGCGTGGAACTGGATGGACTGGCTTTCAAAAACAAACGTGCCTGCAATCATGATAAACCTCAGATGTGGAGCAGCGAGAGTGCTGCAATCCGAATAGTAGAGCATAGGCCGGAATATGTAAAGGCTTTTCTCCGGGGAATGGGAATGACCCTTCTTATATGAACTACGCGCGCGTATGGGAAGCAGAGCGCAGGAATGCCCAGCAAGGCCCCTAATCGGCCGCTGGCGAGGCGCAAGGCCCATTCCCCTTATGCTCGCCTATCCGCCCCCGAAAGATCGCTCTAATCGCCTCCCTTCCCTCGCCCCATGCTGCGCTGCACCATTCACCCGGCCAACGCCCTCCCCCGCTGTCCGCGAAGCGGCCCCGTCGCCTCTCAAAAAAAATAAAAGAACTTTCCCTTGACTCTTCTTCCCACTTCCCCTAATCTACCAATCAGCACCACCCCGGTGCCCACCCGGCGGCAAAAGCCGCCTCAAAACGAAAGAGGAATCCAAAATGGCAAAGCAAGTGAAAATCTCCACCTCCTGGTCCGTCACCGGCGGCATCATGTCCATCACCGTCGAAACCCGCCCGCTCGACGCTTCGAAAGACGCCGCCCCTTCCGCCAAGTTCTCTCGCTCCCTCGTCCTCAACGAACTCTTCCCCGGCTATTCCACCTTGACCGAGATCGGCATCCAGGCCGTCGAGTTCGGCGTCTTCACCCGCATCCGAAACTCCCTCGGTTCCGCCGAGACCTTCGAGGAAGCCGAAGAAGCCGTCGACCGCATCCTCTCTGCCTTCGCATCCGGCGAATGGGGCGCCGAGCGTGAACAATCGACCATTCCCTTCTCTTCCACCCACATCCTCGCCCTCGCTGTCGAACGCGCAACCTCCGGCGCGCAGGACGCCGCAACCGCCGCGGCCAAGCTGGGCGAGCTGGCCGAAGCGACCTGCTCCGCCAACGGCAAGCCTTCCTTCGCGTCCCTCGAACCCGAAGACCGCGCCAAGATTCGCAAGGCTGTCGTCGACCACATCAAGAAGACCAAGCCGGCCATCGCCGCCGCCCTGTCCGCCATCGAGGGTGAACGCGCCCTGGCCGCTCTGCAACGCAAGCAGGAGGCCGCCGCGAAGGCCCTTGCCGCTGCGGGCGACGACGATAACGTCGGCCTCTGACCCTTCTCCTCCGCTGGTCTTGGCCCACTTCGGTGGGCTTTTTTTTCGTCCTGCGTTTCTGGCCGCCATGCGCGATGCGTCGGTCCCCGGCATCACCCCCTTGAGTGCGGGGCATCCGCTCCATACCTGCACGGACGGAGTTTGTGTGAGTCCGGTATACTCCGGAATATGAGGAGCCTATACACCGGGCTTGACTTCACCGCCGCTTCCGGCCACACTACCCGCCAACGCCGCCCCCGTCGCCAAACATCTAGGAGCCCACGTCATGGCCGAAGTCCAGATTTCCCGAGTTAAGATCCACCACGAGCAAATCCTCACGTGGCTCATCCTCAACCCCGACAAAACGCAGGGCGAATGCGCCGCGCACTTCGGCGTCACGGAAACGTGGCTGTCGATCATCATCAACTCCGACGTCTTCCAGAGCCGCTGGCGCGAACGCCGTGACTTCATGGCCGAGCACGCGGACAAGAACATCATGGGCCTGATGCGTGAGGCCGCGACCAAAGGGCTGGGCAAGCTGATCGACAAGATCGACACCTCCGCCGACCCCGAGTTCCTGCTCGCCGCGACCGACAAGATCCTCAACCGCATGGGCTACGGACCTAAGTCCGGGGGCGCCACCGTCACCGTCACCAACACCGCGATCCAGATCACCGCCGCGGACCTGCAAGCCGGTCGGGCCGTCATCGAATCCACCGGACAGGCGTTCCTCGAAGCGAAGGACGTGACGCCTGAGCGCCTAACGAATCAGCTCGACTGCACCAATGTTTCCGTCACACCCTTCCCCACCTCGCAGACGTCGCTGCTGGACTCCTTCGACATTCCGGTACTGAAGCCATGAGCATTCTACCCCGGCAACCAGAACACTTCCGCGTCATCGGCGGCGGCACGCCGTTGCGCGTCCAGTTCCTGTCCGAGCCGCCCACGTGGATTCCCAAGCGACGCCCGCGCGTTACCGGCGCCCGTGCCGAAGGCATCCGTTATGAGAACCGCGTCCACGCCCACTTCGCAAAGAAGTACGGCCAACTATACGTCCCATCCCCCTGGTTCGCGTTCGAGGACTTGAATGGCAAACGCTGGTGCCAGCCCGACGGCCTACTTGTCGACATTGCCCGCCGGCGAATCACCGTGATCGAAATGAAGTACAACCACACCGGCGAGGCCTGGTGGAAGCTTGTGCACCTTTACCTCCCCGTCCTCCAGACGTTCTACGGCCCCGGCGTCGAATACCGCCTTCTCGAAGTTGTGCGTTGGTACGACCCACTCACGATCTTTCCCGACGCTTCCCTCTGCGCCGACCCCGTGCACGCCCCAAAGCTGCCAGCGATCGGAGTTCATATCTGCAAACCGCGTACTCTGAAGGAGCTTCGCAATGAGTGACATGCTGACAATCACGCCGAAGGAAGCGGTCGCTCTTGGCGCCACGTCCCTCACGCAGTTCGGGCGGCTATTCCTGCCAAAGACGTTCCGCCAGACGTCCCCCGCCATGCACGAGGAAATGGGCCAGGCACTCTACTCGCCCGTCCGGCAGAATATGTTCCTTGTTTTCCGAGACGGCGCCAAGACCACGTTGCTCCGGGCATTCATTCTCCAACGCGTCTGCTACGGCATCTCCTTCACGATCCTCGTTATCTCCGCGTCCCAGGACCACTCGATCCACACAATCCGGTGGCTCAAGCGCCAGATCGAACGGAACTCGCTGGTTTCCGGAACCTTCCAACTCAAGCCCGGCTCCAAGTGGACTGATGAGTGGATTAGCATCGAGAACGTCGTGCTCGGGCAGACGATTAACATCCTCGCAGCCGGTATCACAGGCCAGGTCCGCGGCTTCAACCTCGACGACTTCCGTCCCGACCTAATCCTGTGCGACGACATTCTCACAGACGAGTCCACCAAGACGCCTGAGGGCCGGAAGAAGACAGAAGACTTGTTCCACGGCGCAATTGTGAACTCCCTCGCAGCCGCCACCGAATCCCCGCTGGCCAAGGTCGTGCTGCTGCAAACGCCGTTCCACGACGACGACCTCGCGATGAAGTGCAGCAACGACCCGTCCTGGAACCCGATTGTCTACGGCATCCTCGACGACAACGACAAGTCACGTTGGGAGTCCAAGTTCCCCACCGCCGCCGTGCACGTCGACCGCGAAGCCGCCTTCAAGGCCGGGCGCAAACGCGTGTGGATGCGCGAGAAAGCGTGCAAGATCGTCAAGACGGAGGACGTCCACCTCAACTCGGACATGCTGAAGTACTGGACGCAGATCCCCGCTAAGTCCGTCCGCCTGCTAACTATCGACCCCGCCTCGTCCGACTCCGCACGCGCCGACGACAACGTCGTCATGACGATCGCCATTTCTGGCATGGACGTCTACGTCCTACGCTACAACGCCACGAAGAACACGATGCCGGACGAAGCCGCCACGTACTTCTTCCAACACGCTCGCGATTACGCTCCTATCCTCAAGGCCGGCGTCGAAGGGGTGTCCTACCAACGCACTCTCAAGTGGTACATCGAACGCGAGATGCGTGCGCGGCGCCTATACGTACCGATTGTACATATTGACGACCGCCGCTCAAAAGCGGATAAGATTCTCCAGAACATCCCGCAGCTGCTGGCCTACGGACATTTGTGGATTCACCCGTCGATGACGACCTTCATCACGCAAATGGACGACTACGACCCAGCCCCGACGTCCAGAGCGCACGACGACATTCTCGACGCGCTTGCAATGGGCATCAACTTGGCCGGGTCGCTGTTACAGAGTCCGTACACCATCGACAACACGGGCAACATTCACGAAATCGACGAGTCGGACTACCCGGCTCTCACCTACACCGGAGGTTGTCCGTGAGCAAGACACTCGAACAGATTCACGCGAATCTCAAATACGGCACCGCAGCGCACGACAAGCTGCGCGATCACCTGCAATCCCGCCTCAAGATGAGTCGCGACAAGATGTCGACGCGCTACGACGCAATGGCACAGAGTGAAGAACTATACTCCGCCTACGTCTCCACGTCCGATCTCGATACCGCCAAGGAGAACAAGAAGAAGGACGGCAGTGAGCAGACGTTCACCACCATCAACGTGCCCTACGCGTACGCTGCCGTGATGACGATGCACACGTATATCAGCAGTGTCTTCCTCTCACGTTCGCCTACCTACCAAGTCAGCGCACGCCACGGCGAAACGGAAATGTCCGTGCAGTCGATGGAAGCCCTGCTCGACTACCAGTTTGTCGCCGGCAACCACGCGATGCCGCTCTACATCGCCTTATTCGACCCGCTCAAGTACGGCTTCTCAGTCGTTGGGCAGTACTGGGACGAGCAGACCACCCGCGTGCGTGAGTTTGTAGACCAAAAGCCGACGTTTCTTGGCATCGAAATCCCCGGCAGCAAGAGCAAGCGCGTCGCAACTGTCAAGGACATTCCCGGCTACCGTGGCACGACGCTCTACAACGTCCGCCCGCAGGACTTCTTCCCCGACACCCGCTACCCGCTCTGGCAGTTCCAGAAAGGCGAGTTCTGCGGTCGCTACTTCGAACTCGCGTGGGGCGACCTCGCCGAGGACCGGAAGCGTTACTTCAATATCCAAGCCGCGCTGGAGAACTCCAAGACCGGCGGCACGAGTGGTACTGGCTTCGCAGGCGGTCGCGACCTGGGCTCGTCCAACGTGTCCAACGTCCCCGGCTCCGACGACGCCATCGTCTTTTCCGAGAAGCCGACCTCGCTGTTCAAGGGCCACGAAGTACAGATCCGTCTCGACCCGAAGCGGTGGGGCCTTGGCGACGAAACTCGCCGGGAAGTGTGGATCTTCGAAATGTCTGAAGGCGGCGTCATCGTTTCTGCACGCCCCTCCGGCGTCTACCACGGCAACTTCTCCTACGACGTGTTCATGTACGAGCCCGACGGCTACAACCTGTTGCCCACCGCCGCGATCGAACGTATCAAGCCGCTGAACGACACCCTGTCCTGGCTTATCAACACACACTTCTATAACGTCCGGGCCTCGCTGAACAACAAGTTCGTGGTCGACCCGAGCCGCGTGGTGATGAAGGACCTGCTCAACCGTGACGCTGGCGGCATCATCCGACTTAAGCCCGAGGCCTACGGCTCCGACCTGCGCCAGTCCTTCTATCAAGTCCCGACCTCCGACGTCACGCGCTCCCACCTCTCGGACGCCCAGGTTGTCGAAATGATGATCCAGCGTACGCTCGGCTCGACGGACAACGTGATGGGTATGCTCGGTACCGGTGGGCGGAAGACGGCGACGGAAGTTCGCACCTCCACCTCCTTCGGTGTCAACCGCCTCAAGACTCCGTGCGAGATCGCCAGCGCTTGCGGCTTCACGCCCATGCTAGCGAAGATGGTCGCCAACACGCAGCAGTTCTATGCGGGCGATCAGAAGTATCGGCTCGTCGGCGATCTAGCCCAACTCGGCGAAACAGCCCGTACCATCGACCCCGAATCCATCGCCGGCTTCTACGACTACGTGCCCGTTGACGGCACACTTCCCGTCGACCGTTACGCCCAGGTCCAACTCTGGCAGAACCTCATGGCGCAGGCACAGAAGATGCCGCAAGTCGCCATGCAGTACGACATGGGCAAGATCTTCGCGTGGGTTGCCGCGCTCGGCGGACTCAAGAACATTCAGCAATTCAAGATCCAGGTCGGCGACCCTGCTGCACTCGCACAGCAAGCCGCTGCCGGTAACATGGTGCCGATTAACGACGCCACGAAAGATCTCACCCGCGTCCCTGACTCCGGGCGGGCGCAGAACATGGGAGCCACGGGATGAACGAAGAAACCTCCGCACGCGAACGTCTCCACCAGTGGAAAGCACTGGAAGAGAATCCCGCGTGGAAAGAGTTCCAAAGAATTCTCCAAGCGCAAGCCGACGCGCGAATTGCCGAAATCATCCTTCGTGTTGACGTCGACATTCGCGCTCAGGATTTTGCACGAGGTGAAGTGTCCGGTCTGAAGCTCGCCGACAGGCTTGTTTCGGCTATTATCGTTGACCTGACCGTCGAAGTTGACGGTGAAAAGAAAGAGGAACATCATGCCCCCTGATGAAAACCAAGTCGTAACCACTTCCGCCCCCACGGTTACTGGCTCCACCGCGTCGGAATCTGGCGTTAACTGGACTGAACTGTCCGGCTCTGACGATCTCGAAGTTCCGGTCGACGGCCAACTCGAAGTTCCGGTTGAAGCTCCTGCGCTTCCCGCGACTCCCGAAGTCCCCGCCACTCCCGCAACTCCCGCAGTTCCCACGGCCCCGACAGTGCCGGCGCCCGCCCCCGCGGAGCCTGCAACGCCCACGCCGCCCGTCGCTCCGGCTGCGCCAGCTGTGCCCCAGGTCACGCTTGAACAGATTCAAGCCAAGCTTGTCGAACAGTATGCGCTTTCCCCGGATGACGCACTTGCGCTCCAGACCTCGCCCGAAACCGTCATGCCGAAGCTGGCGGCCAATATGCACATGCAGATCATGCGTGAAGCGTACGGCCAGATGCAGCAGATGTTGCAGTCGGTCCCGGCGATGATCCGGCAGCACATGGAAGGCGAGCAACAGGAACGTTCGGCTGAAGAGAAAGTCTTCGGCGCCTGGCCCGGTTTGAAGCCGCACAAAGATGCGCTGCTGAAAAACGTGGTCCTGGCCCGACAGGCTCAAGGCCCGCAAGCCACCGCGGACCAAGTGCTCGAAGCCGCTGGCGTTCTGACTGCCATGTCTCTGGGGCTTGACCCCGCGACTGTGCGTACGGCGCAGCAGCAAGCGCAGCAAATGCAGCAAGCACCGACTGTTCCGGGCATTCCGCCCCGGCCGGCTGGTGCAGGAACTTCCGGCGGTGGCACGCCGCCCGCACAACCCTCTGTCTGGGACGAGCTTCTCGAGCCCGACGAATAAGGAGCAACGATCATGGCAATCCTCGGCATCCGCGGTACTGGCAACTGGGGCACGGACGAACGTCCCAAGAACTTCCGCGAAACCATCCTGCGCCGCACGCCCAACGGCTCGGCGCCGCTCACCGCGCTTCTGTCCAAGTTGAAGTCGCAGCCGGTCGACGATCCGGAATTTTCCTGGTGGGAAGAACTCCAGTCCATCGTACGCGTTCGCGTCGACGGCACTGGCGCTTCTGCCGCTTCCACCACGATCGGCGTCACGGCCGACGGCTTCACGCTGGTCCCTGGCGACCTGGTCATGGTCGAGAAGGCCGACCAAGTCACCTACGACAACGAAATGATCGAGGTCTCCTCGGTCGCTTCCGACACCTCCGTCGTCTTCAAGCGTGGCGCGGCGGGTACGACTGCGGCTGCGATTCCGGCCAACGCCTACCTGACCAAGATTTCCCCGCGTTACGAGGAAGGTTCGGGCGCGCCGATGTCTGTCGTCCGCAACCCGACCAAGATCTACAACTTCACGCAGATCGTCAAGACCTCGTACGAGATTACCCGTACGGCGGACAAGACTCGCGCGCGTACCGGCTCGGCACTGACGAACGACAAGAAGCGTCGTATGACCGACCACTCGACCTCGCTCGAACAGATGTTGCTGTTCGGCCGCAAGAGCGAAGTGACCGGCCCCAACGGCAAGCCGCTCCGCACCACCGGCGGCGTGCGTTCGTTCCTGCAGACCAACGTCAAGGTCTACACCACGACCCCGACGCTGAACAGCTTCCTCGACGCCCTCGCCCCGATGTTCGACTACGACATTGGCGACGCTGGCAATGAGCGGCTGGGTCTCTGCGGCAACGGTTTCCTCATGAGCCTCAACAAGCTTGTGATGAACAACGCCCAGGTCCGTATCAACTACGATTCCCCGATCGAAGTGTACGGTATGAAGCTGTTCCGCCTCACGCTGCCGCAGGGTACCATCTATCTGCGCACGCATCCACTGCTGAACGTGCATCCGCTGTGGACCTACTCGGCTTTCTTCATCGAACCGAGCAACCTGCGTTACCGCTACATCACCGACACCACTCCGCAGGACAACATCCAGTTGCCCGACGCGGACACGAAGAAGGGCCAGTGGCTTACTGAGGCTGGTCTGGAATTGTGGGGTGAGCAGACCCACGGCTACATCGGCAACTTCCTGGTGCCGTAACTTACGCCCTCAAGCGTAACAACCAAACGGGGTGGCCACTGCGCTGCCCCGTTTCTACAACTGGAGAGAAGAAATGACACCTTCTGTCTTTATCGGCATCCCGAGCAACGGTAGTTGGCAAGCCGAATTTGGTATGGCGCTGGCCGGCCTCATGACAACACTCACCCGCCCGCTTAAAGGCGGTGCTGTCATGGAGCATGTGCGGCTTTGGAACACCAAGGGCAGCATCCTTCCACGCAGCCGGACAACCCTCGTGCAGAACGCGTTGAAGAGCGGCTGCTCCCACATCCTGTTTCTTGATTCGGATATGGTCTTTCCCGCCTCGACTCTGCACCGTCTTTTGCAGTGGGACAAGGCGGTTGTGGCTTGCAACTGCCCGGTCAAGACGCTCCCGTCGAACCCCACGGCGCGGCTTCTTCCAACCTACGAGCACCCTGCCGGTGTTCCTGTTTATACCCTCCCGGACAGCGTAGGCTTACAAAAGGTCTGGCGCGTTGGCACGGGAGTCATGCTTATCAAACTGTCGGTTTTCGACAAGCTCGAACAGCCGTGGTTTCCAGTCGAATGGAATCCTGCGTTGAACGACTACACGGGCGAAGACTGGGCCTTCTGTGCCGCTCTTGAACGTGTCGGAAATCCGATTCATATAGACGCCGGCCTTTCCCGGGAGATTGGGCATGTCGGCGATTTTCGGTACGAACACATACACGTAGAGGTGTGACATGGTTACGCGAATTGTCGATGGAAATAATGCCAATCGGTTAATGCTGCTTGAGGCAGAGGGTGGCGGGGAGCTTGTAATTGCAACCACCTCGGCCCAGGGGATTGGAAATACAGGCCCCGGTGCAGCCGCGACGGTCGGTGACGTGTCAATCCCGCTCGCGATCCCCAACGCGCTGATGATCGTCGGGGATAGCACAGCGCAATACGGCCTGCTGCCTGGAGTAGTCCGGACACCGAGCGGGAGCACCTGGAAGGGCGGCGGGCTGCTGGCCTGGTATGCCGTCGCTTATACCAACAACCAAAAGGGCCTTGCGCTGACGCCCCTCGGGACAGGCGTCAATGTCGCATCAAACGTCAGTGTCACTGGCTCGATTTCCGGCAACACGCTGACGGTCACGGCTGTCGGCACGGCGGGCCTCGCGGTCGGCGCGGTGCTGCCCGGATCTGGCGTTACCGCCGGAACCACGATCACCGGACTCGGCACCGGAACGGGAGGCGTCGGCACTTACACAGTGAGTGCGTCTCAAACTGTCGCGAGCACGACGATCACGGCATCTACTGCGCTCGAATACCGCGCTGCTGACAAATCGGTTCGCTGGACGGCTCCCGGCGACTCTGCCGGAACTTGGACCGCGCT
>JAOQMQ010006636.1:0-10779 GCA_027563845.1 Erythroxylum subrotundum
CTAAGATTTTCAAAATTTGGCATGAAATTGAGTCTTGGCTTAGGCTGTAGCACTACCAGGGACAGAAATCATATCCTTTGGTTTTTGAATAAACTGTATTGATGTAGGCTGAATTAGACTGAGGTGTCTTCACCAAAGTTGAAGCTTATTATCTTATCTTTAAATTGGTATAAAGTTTGTTATTTTTAGATATTGAAATTGAGAGTTATTAGGTGTACAATGTGGAGGCATGATCATGCATTAGTCAAAATGTCAAATGTACACAGTCTGTGATATTTTGAGCATAACTCATTGAATATTAAACCAAATTGGATGAACTTGGTATCATTGGAAACCTAAGACAAAGAGGGAAAACTTTCTATAAGGAAGTATTACCTATTTACCTCACCTTCTTGATGAGAATAACTGAGCAAAGTGGACCCGAAGGTAGATTGTGAAATAAATCTGGATTGAGGGATTGAGTATGATTTCACATGACCGATAATGTGATAAGATTAAGGATAAGAAACCTGGATTTTTGACATGAACATGCATAAAGCATGTTCAGTATACCTGAATGTGCATAATTGAATTCATAATTGTGCACAATAGTAATATATGTTTGTATTGAATGTTTTAGAGGAACCCTTAGAGTGACCTATTCCAGATATTTCTGGGACTTCGAGCAATAAGCAAATAGGGAGCTTTTGTAAGTAATTTAGACGATAACTTTTGTGAGTAACCTAAGATGGTCTTACCTTGATTTGTCTTGTTTATTACTGAATTGAAATTGATATTGATGAATGTGTACTGAATTGTGTACTGATTCCGGACATGAAGGTTCGAAGTATTGATTGATTGATGAAGGTGATATTGAAGTGCTATTTACCTTACTTTGTTCTGCTTGTTGAATTTGATTTATGTTGATTGTATTTTGAATTCTGAACAATGATTGTCCGAGGCGTTCGATGCATTTTTATATCATTGGAAGTGCTACTTGCATGTGAATATGATTGACTACTTGCTTTGCACATGAAATGTCTGAAATGACCTTATTTTGTTTTAAAACTGTTGAGTCCTAGTTATGGGTAAATAGACATGCCTAGAAGGGTCTGCAGCTGCTTCTGTGATACTTCGGTGTCTTCTGTTATTGAGACGTAAGTCTCTTATGTGATATGATACCAATTATGGTATCTTCTATATAAGTCATGTTACCCACTTCTATTGACAGATTAGCAGTCATTTGATTGTGTATTCTGATATATGTTGAATTTTGAAATAAACAAAATGATGTTTTGAACTAAAGGGATTGTGCCTTCTTCGATACTCAGTTTTGTTAATCATGCAACTATTCTGAAATTTAAATATCTGCTTGTGATATAACTTGATTCAGTATGATTAATTATCAAATTATGCACAGTTTAGTTATTACTCACTAAGCTATATGCTTAGCACGGTGGATTTGCCCCATGTAAGTTCTGAGCAATATTTATAAAGACTGGGACAAGACAACCGCAATGGCCAATGAAGTTTGAGTGTTGTTTTTGAAAATAATATTGAATTTTTGGTTTAACTTTTATGCTTGTATCTGATATGTATTTGTGGATTTGTTTGTAAGTTTGTAACAATGATACTTCAGTTTGGTTTGGATTTTTCAGCGAGTTTGTGTTAAGTACTATGTAATTTAATATATGTTTGTCGGGATTGTTACTGGAAGTTTTTGTATGCTTTGGTTTGTTGTACTATTTTGTGTGGCATTCTTACTTCCTTCCAGGGGGTATGTGGGTGTTACGTAGATGATATTGATGTTATGATTACAAAATTTGGTCGAGGTATGCCTCAAGGACCGTGTACATATTTTTGATTCAATATATTTACATTTCATAAAAAAAATAATCATGAACAGATAATTGATTCAAACGGCTATTCATTTTTTCGGTCGCTAAGATCCTACCAGCTTGGGAAAACACACGGGTTCTGATTCACGAGGCATATACTCACATTTAATAGAAGTAATGATTGTAGCTACCAAACATAACCACCTTGAATCCATGTGTCTGCGATTACGGTTATGTTGTTCTTGAAAGCTCTAATTTTTGGATATTACCAGGAAACTAAATTATTGAAGCAATTATACGACTTGTGAGGTTTATCATGTAATCTTGAAAGAATAAACACAGACAAGGAAAATGAGGGAAAACAAATTTTAGCATAGATTTGGAAATTGGTACAAGGATATCTGCTGAATACCGCTTTAATAGGACTTTTAATTCAACTAAAACTCTTAAAATTTTGCAGCATGATTGCATGACTACTTCAGAAACTGACTTCACTTTCACATAACTGTTTTTAAAGTTAAGGTAGACTACTATCACTAACATACGTGACAAATATCTGACTTCTAAAACGAATCCAAAATAATCTACTAACATTCCTTCCCTTAAATTAAAACAAGTTCAGTTTAGAGAAATACCAATACCCCTTCCTTCATCCCAATCTAACTTACTGCACTTAACTTGAAGAACGATGCTGGCTTGATAGGTTTGGTGAAGCTAGTTGTTGCCTAGTCTATAGTTTTGCTTTGATTTCACTCCATCTCTCCTCCCTAAACTAACTCTCATAAAAAACGAAACCTCACTTGAATATGTTTGTTTATACTATAGAACACATGATTTTTGTAGAGTTTAATGGCTGAGTTGTTTAGCTCAATCTTCATTCCTGCTACTATCCTTCGCATCCAAACAACTTGACAAGCACCTAAAGTTGCTACTACATACTCTGCTTCAGTGGAAGAAAGAGTAAATATAGGCTACTTTTTAAAACTCCAAGCAAGTGTGCCAGAACTCAACTTGAAAACATAGCCTGTTGTAGTTTTTCTATCATCTAAATCTCCAGCAAAATCACTATCTACAAACCCAGTCAACTTGCTTTAATCTCTTTTCCTGTAACATACCTCCAAACTAAGGAAATGATGAAGCATCCACAAATCTATCATATCACATTCTTTCTCCATGGGATACTTAAAAATGTTCAACTTCTCTAAATTATGTAAACATCAAATCGTCTATATACAAACATATAATCATCATTCTATCACCATCATGCTTCATATAGTGTATGTTTATAAGGATATTTCAAGAAAACCTTCCTTCAAGAAGTATGAATCTATTCGACTATACCAAGCTCTAAGGGCTTGCTTTAATCTATAAAAAGCCCATTTAAATCTATAAACTTTATTTTCTTCTCCAGACTTAAAAAAACTAAAAGGTTGTTCTACAAGTACCTACTCCTTAAGCTCACCATGTAGAAAGGTTGATTTCACACCAAATTGATAAATTAGAATTTGAAGATGCCAGTGTAATCACCATCCAGATAGTATGCAATCTTTCTACCGATGTAGAGACTTTATTATAGTCAATCCATATTCTTGTTTGTAACCCTTCACCACTAAATGACCTTTATATTTATCTACTTCTCCATTAGGTTTAATTTTGGTTTTATAAATAGCCTTTTCTCCTTTAGGCAAATCAACCATCTCCCATTTTTCATTTTTCTCAATAGCTTTTATCTCGTCAACCATTTGCTCCTACCATTTCTTTTTTTTTCATGACCTCTTCAAATAAGATTGGATCATAGTCTACAAACAAAACAAACTGTGAGACAAGTCCAAAGTCTATATTAGGAATACTTGTTACCTCTTAGTCAAGGTTAAGAATGTTGTTGTTGTTTGATTCATCCATTGAAAAGAATTCTTCTTTAGAAGGCTAGTAAGGGAGGTTGCCACTTGACTGTAGTATTTAATAAATTTTTTGTAATACCCAACAAAGCAAAGGAATCCTCGTAGTTCCTTGGTGGATTATGAAAGGGCCATTCTAACATATATTGAACCTTGCTTGAGTCTGCTGAAACTCCTGCATCATGAATGATATGGCCTAAATATGCCACTTGGGTGCCCTCAAATGTACATTTAGATCTTTTCAAAAAAAGACGGTGAGATCACAATAAATTAAATACAACGCGTAGGTGGTGTAGATGATCGTTCCAATTCTATTATCTATTAAAATGTCATCGAAGAAAACGAGAACAAATTTGCGAAGGAAGGAGGAGAATACCTCGTTTATTAATGCCTGAAAAGTGGATGGACATTTGTGAGACCGAACAGTATAACTAGGAATTCAAAATGGCCATGATGGGTTCAAAAAATTTTCTTCTCTACATTCTCCCTATGCATCCATATCTAATGGTCCCTGAATTTTAGGTCTAACTTGGTAAAGCATTTAGCCCTATGTAGTTCATCAAACAACTCTTCAACCATTGGGATGGGAAACTTATCTTTTATTGTTTTTTCATTCTATTCTTGATAGTCGACGTAGAATCGCTAAGTTCCCTTCTTCTTTTGTTTTAATAGTACTCATTAAGAGTAAAGGGATCTATTTGGTCGTATGATCCCCTGCCCAAGATTTATGCACACTATTTTTCTATCTCCTCCTTCTATAAATATGGGTAACAATATGGTCTAACCACCACTGGTCCCATCCTATGCAATAGGGTGATTTTATAGTCACATGCTCAGATAGGTGGTAATGCAGTTGGCTTTTAGAAAATATCTTCATATTCAGCTATCAGGGGTTCTAATTTTTTGATCACTAATGATTCTACTTTTATGAGGTGTAGTTTCATCCCCTTTGTTTGTTGCTATCCCTGCCACTAAATTTTCCTCCCTTCTGTCTTGAAATTCACGGTTAGTGCTGAAAAATTCCATATAGTTGGGGCTAAGTGTTTATAACCACTTAACCCATAAAACCATATCAAAACTAGTCAAAGTAATTACATATAAATCAATAGTAAATCAGTTCTTATCAATGGCAAAAGTTATCCCCTCACAAATTCCTTGGCTTGATACCTTCTCCCTATTTGTGACTGAGATACTGATTCTTGCTTTGTGTTGAATGGTAATACCTAACTGTTGTGTTACACCTTCCCCTAAGAAGTTATGAGTGCTTCCTGAATCTACTAACACTAGGAGGGGCCATCCTTCGAGTTCCGCCTTAACTTACATCGTTTGGGATTTGTTTGCTCCCGTTAATATATGTAAAAAGATTTTTGCCTCCCCTCATTCTTCCTCCTCAATTTCATCATGTCCCTTCACCACTTCAGTCTAGCACAACCGTTTATACTCGTGCCCCATCACATACAACTCATCGCACACAACCCTTTTTCTTGCCTTCCTACCATCTATGCCCTATTTAACTTCCTTATAGTGGGGGAAGTCACACTTCTAGTGCTACGCACTACTAATTTTGCTATTGAAGCCCCTTTACTAGTCATAAGGGCCACTGTGGAGGAGCTAGTTGTCAGTTTATAGAAGGGCCAATTAATTTTACATGTTCCTCCTTGTGCCAGATTCATCTTCCTCTTATATTGACAGGCCAAGTTCATAGCTACTCTAAAGTTAGTCGGGTACTACATTTCTACATCAATTCAAAGAGCTTCAACTAATCTCGTTATAAATAGGCTTACTTGCATATCTCAGGGTAACCCTTTAATTTGGGGAAGCAACAACTAAAACTGGCGTTGGTATTCTTCCATCATTCTCATCTGCTTTAAATTTGCTAAGTCTTTTACTGGGTTAACACTAATGTGAGGTCCAAACCTCTTAATGCAGTGGTTTTTTTTTTAAATTGTCCAATTCATATTTGGTTCCTCTTACCTGAGTTGATAGACCCATAGTTGCACTTTACCCGTTAGATGGAATGTAGCTAACTGCACCATCTCCTCTTCACTAGTCTTTTAGGCCAAAAAGATTTTTTCATATCGATGGAGCCAGATTACGGGGTCTTCTAAACCATCTTAGGTGGGGAATTCCATCCTAAAGAATTTAGGCACAATCCCTACTTCAGTGTTCCCTTCTTCCTTCAGTGATGGGGGTACTCAAACTGGCCATTCACCTTCTCCTACACTATTGAACATACGCATAAACTCCTTTATTTACACCTAAATTCTTTGTTGTCCTTCTTTTAGCGCTCGTATCCTTTACTCACTAGCCCTAGAAGTTGCTATTTGGTCAACAACAGAGTGCCCTGATTCCTTTCTAGATGCAGCTATAACACCAATATGTTATGAGCTCGCATACAAGATCTCGTCTATGATCGGCTGATCGGGAGATCTCTCCAATCCGTCCCTTCCCTTTACGAATGTTGGTGCCTTTCTTCAAAGAACCTATTTTGAAGAAGAGTGACAACCAACTCTGTCAAGGGACAAGGCTCGCTAAAATCTAAGAATTTTAGTGATAATGTGCTGCTTGATTTATTGTATAACGTAATAGCCTTATATAGCAGAGAAACATAAAAGTTCCACCTAAATTAGGAATCTTAGAAGGACTCCTATTCAGGCTTTTTATTAACATAATAATAACATAAACTAGTGCAAAAATAATAAGGAAATAATGGACTCCTACTAAAAATAAAATACTCCTATTTGCAAGTAGCTGCTATCTACCTCCCATATATGTCTCCTCAACCACTTTTTCTCCCCTCCTTGCTTAGGTTTTCCCTATGAATGCATCGATATCACACATACCCTTCTTATTTGATGTTCCAAAATGTCAAAAATTTATAGGGAAAAAGAGAGAGAGAGAGTAAGTGACAATTTCATTCATAATATTTCATTGATTCAATAATTCCATTACAATGGCTGCTAATAACAATACAAGAAGTTTCTGGATAAGGACAAGTGTCTTCTTCTATCATCAGGTTGTTATAGTCGTTATCGATATGATGTGTATTTCGTTATTTACTAATACGTAACCTTTCAATGTCATTTCCAACTTCTTCGTTATGTATGTAATCCCCTCCTTCTTTAAAAACTATCTTGTCTGATAAAATAACTTCCGAAAATCTCTTTTGTAGCTCGAATATAGTTTCCTATATGGCTTCATCCATAGGTTCTCCTTGCCATTACACTAGTAATTATATGACAGCTCGGTTGTGGCACTTGATCCTTCTTCTACCCCAGACTACTGCCAAAGTTTTCTCAATGTTGGTTATAGTGGATGGTAAATAAGTTGTCATGTGTATATTTTTTGAACAAACTTCTTCAGTTGTGAAACATGAAAAGTAAGATGAACGATCTGGTAATTTCAATGTATAGGTCACCTTGTTGATTTCCATGACAATCTAATAAGGTCCATAGTAGAGAGGTGCTAGCTTCTGGTTATTTCTTCTATACAAAAAGTTTTGTCTATACGGTTGTAACTTCATATAAACCCACTGCCCTTCTTCAAACTCTTTTTTTTACCTTTTCTTATCTGCTTATAACTTCATCATCTATCATGCTCTATTTAAGAGAAATTTTACAATTTCAAGCACTGGCTCCCTCTCCTATAACGCTTGGTCAATAAAAGCGTGGCTAGAATCTCTAATGATGTAGGGTATATATAGTGCTGGTGGGTACTCGTAGAAAATTTCAAATGGAATAGTGTTAATTATCGCATGGTACATCGTATTATACCCCCATTCCACTATAGCTAACCAACTTACCCATTTCTGTGGCATGTTATTACAAAAGCATCGCAGGCATGTTACTAACGTCTTATTGAAGACCTTTGTCTGTCTGTCGGTCTGTGGATAATAAGTGGTTGATAATTTTAGTTTTACATGCTTCTGCCAAAATCTTCTTGAAAAGAGAAGGTCCTTATCACTTATTATTATTTTTGGCATTCCATACAACTTGAAAAAGTAGTCCATGAACACTTATACGATATCTTGAGTTATGTAGGGATGTTTGATGGCTATGAGGTGTGCATATTTGCTGAGTCAATCCACTACTACAAAGATGGATGATTTTCCTCTAGAAGATCGTAATCCCTTTATGAAGTCCATAGTTATTTCTCGACAACATCCTTCGGGCACCGAAAGGGGTTAGATTAATCTCAAATGCGTAACATGGTCGTGTTTGCTTCTTTGAGAAGTAACACAATTTTCCACATGGTTCCTTAAATCCTTGATCAGTTGCTTCCAATGAAATACGCTATGTATATTTTTTATCATCGCTGTTACACCTAAGTGTCCCCCTTAAGGGCTATCGTATGTAAATGTTATAATTTTCCTTCAAAGTTCTTTATTGTAGCTAACCATAATCCTTCTCTTCCATCTTAGCAATCCATCCTTCCATTCATTATTTCGCCTCTAACAATGTTGCCTGTATGTAAGACACTGACATTGTTAATAAATGTTGGCTTGAGATTCTGGATACAACGTCCGTCGCCAAATTTTCCTTCCTGCTTCTATATATTCCTTCGAAGTCATATCCAATCAGTTTTGGAAGCCAAGTTTGCTAGAATGGTGTCAAGGTTCGTTGCTCTAGGAGATACTTCAAACTTCAATGGTCCATCTACACTCTAAAGAACCTCTCGTTCAAATAGTGATGCCATTACTTCACTACTTTAATTATGGCAAGGGATTCCTTGTCATAGGTGCAAAGTCCCTGGTATTTTGGTGTTAGCACTTTACTTAAAAAATGTTATGGGATGCCCATCTTGGTGAATCATAGACCCTGTCCCCTTGTTACGTATGTTTGCCTCAACTGTGAAGGGCTTGCAATGTCAAGTAATACAAGGATTAGGGCCTTTGTTAATGTTCCTTTGAGTTGTATGAATGCCTTTTGATGCTCCTATCTCCATTCCTATCTTCCTGCCTCCTACTTCTTTAATAATGCATTCAATGGTTTAGCAATAATTTTGTAATGTTTTATGAATCTTCTGTAGTATCCTGTTATTCCCTAAAATCCTTGAAGTTCATTTTTTAAGGTTATGGCCATTATTGCATGGTTTCCACCTTTCAAATATATGTGGATACTTTTCTCTTCGAAATGAAATGTCCTAGATACTCCAGTTGTCTTACTCCAAAAGTATACTTGCTTCCCTTGATGAATAATTATTATTGTTATAATTTACCAAAAAAAATTTATTATTGTTATAGCACTCTTAGAATTTGTCGCAATTGCTCCATGTGTTACTGGAAATTAATACTGTAAATAAAAAGATCATCAAACAAGACAAACATAAAATTTACACATGTAAGGCTTAAAAATGTCATTCATATGGCTCTGGAAGCTGGAAGGGGCGTTTGTAAGCCCAAAAGACATCACCAAGAATTCGAAATGGGCCTTGTATGTTCGGAATGCTATCTTCGACACATCCTCTTCCTTCATTCAAATTTGGTGATACCTAGACCTTAAGTCTAACTTGGAATACCAACTTGACCCCCTCAATTCTTCCAATAGCTCTTCTATCAATAGAATAGGAAATTCACTCTTTATAGTGTATTTGTTTAATTCTCGGTAATCAATACACATTTTCCAAGTATTATCCTTTTTTTAAGAGGATTATTGACGATGTGTAGGGAATGACACTCTTGTTGATGAAGCCCTGCTCCATCAACTCCTACACTGACTTCTTGATAAGATCCTTCTGTACTCTAGAGTATCGAGAAGGCCTTATGTTTATAGTCTTCACTCCAGCCTTGGGAAGGATGATGTTATTATATGCTCTTTTTGGTAGTAATTGCTTTGATTATTTAAAGACTTCTCCAAACTTTGCTAACAAATTTTCTATCTCTTCTTGGTTATTAGAATTGCCTTCTAACATGAGATGTTGCATGTGGAATTGTATCGAGTATGATAAACGTAGCATGAACAAAGTACTTTTTTTGGAATTTCTAATGAGTTTATGAAAGCCCTTACCTGAAATTTCCCTAACTTGCTCTTCTGGGTTACCTGTTAGTCTTGCCATCTTGCCCTCCCATTGAAATTCCATAATGCACATTTTGAAGTTACACAATACATCGTTAAGAGTAATCAACCACTAAACCCTTAAAACCATGTCACTGCCTCCTAACTTGATGATCAACACGTCCGTAGAGAACTATAGCCCTTGCATTTTTCATATAAAATTCTTGCATACTTGTCTACACCCCCGTTTAAGGCCAACTCCTATAGTAATACTCAAAGGAGTTATGTCCATTACCTCTATACTCCCTTTTTGGGTCATCTTTTCATCTAAAAAATTGTAAGGGCTTCATTTGACAACTCCTTATGATTCTTAGTTGTTTATATTTCGTCTGGTCTTTTAATCCCTACATTGCTTCGAGTGAGATGTTGGGGATTGAAGGTTGCTCTATCTTTTGGCTCCTCACTTGTAGGTTCATCTTCAACGGCTTCGTCATCTTCCACCATGTATAATTGAAATTGTTTCTCCTTGCAACGGTGCCCTGGAGAGTACTTCTCATCACACCAGAAGCATAAACCCTTAGCTCTCTTTTCCTCAAACTCCTTACTGCTCATTGTTCTTGTCCCTTACAAGTTTCTATAGTTGTTGGGTCTGTTGCTACTCCCTTAGTTCTATAGTGTGGATAATAACTTGACCTTTGAAAGGGGTCCGAATGGAACCATTATTGTGTGGCTTATCCTTTTATATGTGGGTATTGCCTCTCCCTCTATTGGGCCTCCAAATTTAGTTCCTTTTTTGAAGTATACCAAGATACTAGCTGCTACGATCGCTTCCTGCTTAACTGCTAGGGTGTACGCTTGATGGAGCATTTGAGGGTTTATCATTTTAACCGTAGGTTCCAGTTTTAGTCTTATACCTTTCAAGAAAAACCCTACTAACTAATCTTCGGGCAATAAGAGCTTGCTTGAATATCTATCAAATAAATTATAATAGTCTTGTTGGACCCCGACCCTTTTTGTGAAAATTTGATTTACTAAATGGAATTAATTGAGGAAAATTTGAAGTATTAAAAT
>JAOQMQ010006683.1:0-10775 GCA_027563845.1 Erythroxylum subrotundum
TAACCTAATTAATGCTACCATACTAATTAATCCAAACATAATTTAACTTATCAAGACCTCAAATTAACCAAATCATGCTTAAATTTAAAAAAAAATTTCAGGGGCCAACATACTATGCATGCTCATGTAATAAGTTTTGAGGACATTAGGAACTTGTATGAGGGAGATCATGAGTTTGGTGAGATTTGGGAGAGAGTTAGGAAAGATGGTGCTTTTAGGGATTTTGTCATTCATGATGGTTACCTTTTCAAACTTGATGCTCTTTGTATTCCTAATTGTTCTTTAAGACAAGCTATCTTGAAAGAAGTCCATAGTGGAGGCTTAGCCGGTCACTTTAGAAGAGACAAGACTTAAGAGTGGGCTAGTAAGAATTTTTATTGGCCTAAGATGTGGAAGGAAGTCACTCGGTTGGTTAAGGGTTGCAACACTTGCAAGCAATCCAAAATGACAACTAGAGCTCATGGTCCATACATGCCATTGTTAGTTCCTAATTCTCCTTGGGAAGATGTAAGTATTGACTTCATTGTTGGCTTGTTAAGAACTAGGAGAAATCATGATAGCATTATGGTTGTAGTAGATAGATTCTCAAAGATGACTCATTTTATTGCTCGCAACAAAACTAATGATGCATCTCATCTAATGAACTTGTACTTTGAAAATGTTGTAAAACTCCATGGAATTCCAAGGAGTATTGTTAGTGATAGAGATGTAAAGTTCTTGAGCCATTTTTGGAGACATTTATGGGCTAGACTAGGAACTACATTGAAGTTTAGCACGGCTTTCCACCCTCAAATGGATGACCAAACTGAAGTGGTAAACTGAAGTCTTGGCAACATTTTGAGAATTTTATTGAAGGGAAAGGTGAAGAATTGGGATAGCTTGCTTGCTCATGCCGAATTAGCCTATAATAGTTCAAAAAGTAAGACCACAAAATTTACTCCTTTTGAATTAGTTTATGGTGCTAATCCTCTTTATTGTGAAGGTCGAGGATAGAGCTTTGGAAATTGTCAAGCTCCATGCCAAAGCTAAAGCTCACATAGAGAAGAAGAATGAAGCCTACAAGAAGCAAGCCAAGTTAAAGACTTTGGTGGACTTCAAGGAAGGTGACCTAATTTGGGTACACTTGAGGAAAGAAAGATTTCCATCTAAGAGGAAGAACAAATTGATGCCTAGACCCGAGGGACGGTTCAAGATTCTCAAGAAAATCAACCAAAATGCATATAAGGTGTTGGGTCCTGTTTTCGAAGCCCAACTATTCCTGAACCATAGAGCATTAGTGGTCTTCCTTGTAGGGTTAAGCCATTGTACCCTAATTAGCCATAAATGGGTTCTTATCGTTCTTATTTCATCTCTAGTCACAAAGGCGAGCCCGCACAAAAAAACACAAAAATCACAATTGACTCTTCACACTTGTATCTCTTAGTCTCTAGGTTATTTTGGAGTAAGAACCAACTAAATCGGAGTTCTATAACTCAAGATATGCTTAAGAAACCAAAGGATGTTCATGGCCCAAACATGCTCACTCAACCAACCCCACATTTTCTTCCAATCAATCTTTCTTAATTCAACACCAATGGCTATAAAATTTTATGGGAAGGTATAATAATATGTTAGAAATCTAACGCCCTAAGAATCACCTCAATCGGAGGTCGGACGAGGAGGTTATGGCCAAAAAATCCAATATGTTCATGTTCTTACTCACCTTGAACATGTCTTGGCGCAAACTCCATAACTCTCACTACGGTTGTCGAATTGACTTTATTTTTAGACGGTTGGAAAGAAGACATCTAGGGCTACAACTTTTATGAAGACCAAAAATTACGATTTTATCGTTTGGAAGGTTAAAAACACGGACCATGTAAACCAACACGGGCTGGCCGTGTAACCTTGTGGTGAAAATGGAGCTCCTGTGCTGGAATCACACGGACTGTGTGATTTTTACACGGTCCGTGTGATTTTTACATGGCCCGTGTGATTTCACACGGTCAAGATGTGTAACCTTCGGGTGAAAATGGCGCTCCCGCACCAGAAAAACACGGCCCATGTGAATTCACATGGTCTGGCCGTGTAACCTTCGGGTGACATTTCCTACACAACATCCCCTACTCAAATAATCATATCTTTCAACTCCGACATCAAAAAATCGTAAACTTTATATCGTTGGAAAGATAAAAGGATAAGATACAACTTCTATGAAGAAAATTTAGTCAAATTCACCCTAGATTAATGCAGAATGTCTCTCAAATCCAGGACACAATTTCCTACCCACTTGAAAACTTAAGATTTGCAATGTAAAAACATGAAATGTCATAATCAACCATAATGCATAAGTATTTCATTCTCATCAAAATAAGAGTTTTTACAATGCTTTAGGGGGCATTTCGAGCCACTTTAAAACATAATCCAAAAATATAAACATGACAAGAAATACAGTTTATCAAAATGCGACTAAAGCATTGTTTACAAAATCTAGCTTCAAAAGATTAAAACATGCAAATTGGAGTGATGCCTTGACGATTGACTCGATCACTCGAAATGTTGCTCATTGCCTGTGGATGGGAAGGAATGGGGGGTGAGCTTAACGCTCGTGGGTAACAGTTTTATAACGAGAAACAAGCAAAAACCCTTGAATTATTCATTTCCATAACAAAATTTACATTGAAAACCATGCAACATATATCACAACTTATCAAGTAATTCATAACCTCAAACATAAAGAATTAATCAAATTTATCACAAATAACATAAGCACATCGGAATGGTTTGGGTGGATCCAAACAGAACGTACTACGCATTTTTGCATAGCGGTCTTGTCTAGCTGTGAACTTAGGGGAGTCCATGAAGGAGCTCTACTCCACTACAGGCAGTCGGGAGAAGCCTTTTGATAAGTGCACTTGACTTACTTAGGGGATCACCACAAACCCACATAACATGCAATTCATGAACTTGAAAACCAATTGTTCAAATGGCACATTTCTAAAACTTGTTTGACATATACATGGCATACTTCATATGCGTTCTCACCAATATTTCACAATTCATCAACCAAAATCTCATACCAATCATATAACCATTTCTCAAATCATCCAAAAGCCACAAAATAAAACAATTTTGGAACATTTTTAAATCATTCCTGTATCACTCAAAATTCATTCGAACCCATCAATTACAATTATGAAGCAATTTGAATTTATTTCCAAAATTAACAAACAAAAACATATGGCACATTCTCAAGCATTTAGAGAACAATAAATGCACCTTTTTAAACCATCTTAAAGAACAATAAATGCACATTTTCAAAGTAGTTGGAAATCATTTAATTTTCATATATTTGAAAGAACATTTAATAGCTTATTTACTCAATTATAAAAATGTCACCCACCTTGATTTCCTTGCTTGAAAACTTGTTCAAAGAGGACCCTCTTCTTGCTCCTCTTGTTCCTCTTGCCTCCCTTCAAAAACCAAAATCCTCCCAAATCAAAAGACAATCAAATTGACATACCCAACGAACCAAATGCATGAAATTGGTCCTAGATGACTCAAACCCATGCATTTCCTAAGATCTTTGAACCAAAACCCCTTCCAAAATCCAAAAGATTAAACATACACTTACCTTGAATCTTCACCAATCACTTCGTTTCTTGGTTCAAATGAAAGCTTTAAACCTCCTCTTCCTCTTTCCTTCTCGGACAAACTTCAAAATCACTCCTTAAGACCATGAAAACTCAAGACCTAACTAAACCTTCTTTCTCTCCTCTCTTTCCTCTCCACGACACTCTCTCTCCCTCTTCTCCTTCTAATTTTGTTTCTTCCTCTTCTCACACAAGCCAAGTCCTCTTTCTTTCCTTTAATGAAGCCAAAATGACCATATTGCCCTTCCTCCAAAGCCTTATGTCTTTCCAACGTAAGTGATCTTCCAACTATGCCCCTTATACATACTTACCACCCTAACACTTAAATTTAATTTACCTACCTCATAACATCTTACTCACATTAGTATGCCAATTAATTCTAACATAAATTAATCTAGCAATACCCCAAAATTAATCTAATCATGCTTAATCAAATAAAATTAAAAAAAATTTAGGGGCCAACATTTCTCCCCCCTTAAAGAATTTCGTCCTCGAAATTCTTACCTGAATCATCGAAGAGGTGTGGATACTTCTCTTTCATGGCTTCCACGGGTTCCCACGTAGCCTCTTCCACAGAATGGTTTCGCCACAGAACTTTGACTAACTGAGCTGTCTTGTTCCTTATGACCTTCTCTTTGGTGTCCAAGATCTCCACTGGAGTTTCCTTATAACTCAGATCATCTCTCAACTGAACCTCAGTGGTTTGAACAATATGAGAAGGATCCGATCTATACCTCCTCAACTTGGAAACATAGAAGACATCATGTATCTGTGATAATTCTAGTGGCAGTGCCAACCTATAGGCTAATGGGCCAATCCTCTCAAGAATCTCATAAGGTCCCACATTTCTTGGACTCAACTTACCCTCTTACTAAACCTCATAACTCCTTTCCAAGGTGATGTCTTAAGGAAAACTTTTTCACCTAATTCATACTTCATTTCCTTTCAGTGTGCATTAGTGTAGCTTTTCATTCTATCCTGTGCTGCTTTCAGCCGTTGCTTAATCAGATTAACCTTGTCGACTGTCACCTGAAGTAATTCTGGCCCTATCAGTTTCCTCTTTCCTTCTTCATCCCAACATATCGGAGTTCTACATCTCCTTCCATACAATGCTTTGTAAGGAGCCATCTGAATGCTCGAGTGGTATGAATTATTATAAGCAAATTTGATCAATGGCAAGTGTTCGTCCCAAGAACCCCTGAAATCCATCACACATGCCCTGAGCATTCCTTCAAGGGTCCGAATGGTCCTCTCAGACTGACCATCTGTTTGAGGATGAACTGTATAACCCTCATCTCCAGTAGGCAAAATCAAAACTGGGGCACTTGTCAATCAGTACTTAAGCTCCTCAAAACTCTTATAACATTCATCACTCCAGATAAACTTCTGATTCTTCCTCAATAACTTGGTCATAGGGGCAGTTATCATCGAGAACCCTTCAACAAATCTCCTATAGTACCCCACTAGACCCAGAAAACTTCTTACCTCTGCCACTGTCGTCGATGCATGCCAATTCACTACTGCTTCAATTTTTCTTGGATCAACATGTACCCCATCTTTAGAAATCACATGTCCAAGGAAAATCACTTCGTGGAGCCAGAATTCACATTTGCTGAATTTGGCATAAAGTTCCTTCTTCCTCAAACTCTGCAACATTGTCCCGAGGTGTTCCTCATGTTCCCCTTCACTCTTGGAATAGACCAAAATGTCATCTATAAACACTATGAAAAACTGATCTAGACACTCCTTAAAGACCCTATTCATAAGATCCATAAATGCAGCTGGAGCATTGGTCTGTCTGAACGGCATAACTAGGAACTTGTAATGCCCATAATGAGTACTAAAAGTTATCTTGCTTACATCAGACTCCTTGATTCTGAGCTGATGATAGCCTGACCTGAGATCAATCTTGGAAAAGACCCTTGCTCCCTGCAACTGATCAAACAAATCATCAATTCGAGGCAGAGGGTACTTGTTCTTAACAGTTACCTTGTTGAGTCTCCGGTAATCAATGCACATGCGCCATGTCCCATCCTTCTTCTTATCAAACAGAACTGGCACTCCCCAGGGTGACGAACTCAGCTGTATATACCCCTTCTCTAACAAATCCTCCAACTGTTCCTTGAGCTCTTTCAGTTCAGCTGGAGCCATTCTATACGGTGGTATCGAAATGGGCACGGTTCTGGGAATCAAGTCAATGGCAAACTCAATTTCCCTCATCGGTGGCAAACCAGGTAAGTCCTCCGAAAACACGTCTGGAAACTCCCTCACAATCGGAAAATCCTCTAAGTTCCCTTCATTTACATCTGTGTCCACGACGTGTGCCAAGAAGGCTTCACACCCTTTTCTCATCATCTGTTCGGCGAGGAAAGTCGAAACAATCCTGGGTGATGGGGTTCTCCTATCTCCTCTAAAAATCACCTTCTCACCATTTCCAAAGTCATACTCTACCTCCTTACGACTACAGTCTAACCTTGCACAATATTTTTCCATGGCATCCAAACCCAGTATAACATCTACACCCTTCAACTCTAGAGGCAGTAGGTCTACTACCAGTCTAGCACCCTCAATAATCAGTTCACAATCTCTATATATTTGAATTATTATCACCTTCCTCCCTAAAGGAGTGCTAACAATCAAAGGACTACCCAAAAGCACCAAATTCACATCATGCAAAACTATGCTTGCAGAAACAAATGAATGTGTCGAACCAGAATCAATCAAAATATATACTTCAGAATCAAATAACTGAGCCATACCTATGACAACTTCGGGCACGGCTGCAGCTTCCTCCCTGGTCATGACAAATACCCTTGCCTGAGCCTGAGCCTGACCCTTTGGCCTTCTTGGAGGAACAGCCTTTCTTGCAGCTCCAGAACTACCCACCTCGGCGACTGATCTGGTCCCCACTATTTTTGCTCTCCTTGGGGCTTGCGACTGTGACCCCTCTTGCCTTGTTGCCTGGGGACAGTTTCTAATCATATGTCCCTTCTGTCCGCATTGAAAACACACTCTAAGTAACTTGAAGCACTCTCCTCTGTGAAGCTTACCATAGTGCTCACATTGGGGGTTCATGTTCTTGCTCCTCCCCACCAAGCTATTGCCTCCGACACTCGAGGCTTGCCCTGAAACTGCCTTTGCCTACTTATTCTTGGCAGGGCCACTACTTCCCACTTCGCTCTGGGAGCGAAAGCTTCTCGCACTCCTTTCTGGCATCGGAGCACTTATCCCCTTCCTAGCAGACTGTTCCAGGCTCTTCCTCTTCTTATTGGCTTCATACTTAATGTTCTCCAGCTTCTCCGCCTGGAGGGTCGCATCTACCAATAGCTGGTAGTCACAAAAGTTATGAATTAGCACCTTCTCCTTAATTCCCAGATGAAGTCCCCCCTTAAACTTGCGACACTTATCCTCTTCATTTGCCACAATGTTGGCCGCATATCGGGAAAGCTGGGTGAACTTTAACTCGTACTCACTCACACTCATGTCCCTCTGTGCGAGATTCAGGAACTCCCTAGCCTTTTCTTGGATATACACCCTGGAAAGATATTTCTTCCTAAACACTTCCCTAAAATCTCCCCATGTTAGCACCGGAGGCATAACTTGACTATGGGGCACTGATTCCCACCAGTGGAGTGCATCCCCCTGCAGCAAGCTGACTGCGTAGTCCAGTTTCTTTTTATTACTGCACTTCATCTACATTAGGACCCTCTATGTCCTCTTCAGCCATGCTTCAGCCTCTTCAGGATTGGTGGTTTCATTAAAATTCACTGCTCTGTATTTGCGGAGCTTATCATACTTTCCACCCTTAACCACTGGAGTTGGCACCGGAGCTTGCGACCCTTAACCCATAGCATAAGTAAAAGCCTGGGCGAAGGCTTGGAAGAATTACGGGTCCAGAGGGTTTACCTGAGGCATAGGGGGAGGTGGTGACACTCCGTGTTGCACACTAGGTGCCTCAGAATCAGGAGCAGAATCTGTGCTCTGATCTTGTGGGACATAGGATTCATCTGTGCTCCCTTGGCGAGAGCGAGGTCGAGTCAGAGCTCCTCGAGTTGTCCTTCGAGGTGGCATAATCACTCCTTCAATTTTTGAAACATTTCAAAATCTTTAGTTCATGCAAAACAATTTCAAATCATGTAAAACAATTCAAAACAATGCAAGTTGATCGCTTTAAACAATGCATATGATTCATTTAAAACAATGCATGTCCACTTCATACTTGAAAACTACCCACCTAGAAGCCTAGGATAACACTAAACCTAGTCGCTCAGATACCACAACTATTGGGCCCCGTTTCTGAAGCCCAACTATTCCTGAACCATAGAGCGTGAGCGGTCTTCCTTGTAGGGTTAAGCCATTGTACCCTAATTAGCCATAAACGGGTTCTTATCGTTTCTATTTCATCTCTAGTCACAAAGGCGAGCCCGCACAACAAAACACAAAAATCACAATTGACTCTTCAAACTTGTAGCTTTTAGTCTCTAGGTTATTTTGGAGAAAGAACCAACTAAATCGGAGTTCTATAGCTCAAGATATGCTTAACAAACCAAAGGATGTTCATGGCCCAAACATGCTCACTCAACCAACCCCTCACTTTCTTCCAATCAATCTTTTTGAATTCAACACCAATGGCTATAACATTTTATAGGAAGGTAGAACAATGTGTTAGAAATCTAACGCCTTAAGAATCACCTCAATCGGAGGTCGGACGAGGAGGTTATGCCCACAAGAATCCAATATGTTCATGTTCTTACTCACCTTGAACATGTCTTGGCGCAAATGCCATAACTCTCACTAAGGTTGTCTAATTGACTTCATTTTTTAACGGTTTGAAAGAAGACATCTAGGGATACAACTTTCTTGAAGATCAAAAATTGCGATTTTGTCGTTTGGAAGGTCAAAAACACGGACCATGTAAACCAACACGGGCTGGTCGTGTAACCTTCGGGTGAAAATGGATCTCCTGTACTGGAATCACACGGACTGTGTGATTTTTACACGGTCTGTGTGATTTTTACACTGCCCGTGTGATTTTACACGGTCAGGTAGTGTAACCTTCGGGTGAAAATGGTGCTCTAGACTAGAAAAACACAGCCCGTGTGAATTCACACGGTCTGGCCGTGTAACCTTCAGGTGACATTTTCTACACGACATCCCCTACTCAAACGGTCATAGCTTTCAACTACGACATCGAAAAATTGCAAACTTTATATCGTTGGAAAGATAAAAGGACAAGCTATAACTTCTATGAAGACAACTTAGTCAAATTCACCCTAGATTAATGCATATTGTCTCTCAAATCCAGGACACAATTTCCTACCCACATGAAAACTTAAGATTTGCAATGTAAAAACATGAAATGCCATAATCAACCACAATGCATAAGTATTTCATTCTCATCAAAATAGTAGTTTTTACAGTGCTTTACGGGGCATTTCGAGCCACTTTACAACATAATCCAAAAATATAAACATGACAAGAAATACAATTTCTCAAAATGCGACTAAAGCATTGTTTACAAAATCTAGCTTCAAAAGATTAAAACATGCAAATTGGAGTGATGCCTAGACGATTGACTCGATCACTCGAAATGTTGCTCATTGCCTACAGATGGGAAGGAATGGGGGTGAGCTTAATGCTCGTGAGTAACAGTTTTATAACGAGAAACAAGCAAAAACCCTTGAATTATTCAATTCCATAACAAAATTTACATTGAAAACCATGTAACATATATCACAACTTATCAAGTAATTCATAACCTCAAACATAACGAATTAATCAAATTTATCACAAATACACATAAGCACATCGGAATGGTTTGGGTGGATCCAAACAGAACGTACTACGCATTTTCGCATAGCGGTCTTGTCTAGCCGTGAACTTAGGGGAGTCCATGAAGGAGCTCTACTCCACTAGCAGGCAGTCGGGAGAAGCCTTTTGACAAGTGCACTTGACTTACTTAGGGGATCATCACAAACCCACAAAACATGCAATTCATGAACTTGAAAACCAATTATTCAAATGACACATTTCTAAAACTTGTTTGACATACACATAGCATACTTCATATGCATTCCCACTAACATTTCACAATTCATCAACCAAAATCTCATACCAATCATATAATCATTTCTCAAATCATCTAAAAGCCACAAAATACAACAATTTTGGAATAATTGGAAATCATTCCTATATCACTCAAAATTCATTCAAACCCGTCAATTACAATTATGAAGCAATTTGAATTTATTTCCAAAATTCACAAACAACAACATATGGCACATTCTCAAGCATTTAGAGAACAATAAATGCACCTTTTTAAACCATCTTAAAGAACAATAAATGCACATTTTCAAAGTAGTTGGAAATCATTTAATTTTCATATATTTGAAAGAACATTTAATAGCTTATTTACTCAATTATAAAAATGTCACCCACCTTGATTTCCTTGCTTGAAAACTTGTTCAAAGAGGTACCTCTTCTTGCTCCTCTTGTCCCTCTTGCCTCCCTTCAAAAAACAAAATCCTCCCAAATCAAAAGACAATCAAATTGACATACCCAACGAACCAAATGAATGAAACTGATCCTAGATGACTCAAACCCATGCTTCAAAACCCCTTCCAAAATCCAAAAGATTAAACATACACTTACCTTGAATCTTCACTAATCACTTTGTTTCTTGGTTCAAATGAAAGCTCTAAACCTCCTCTTCCTCTTTCCTTCTCGGAAAAACTTCAAAATCACTCCTTAAGACCATGAAAATTCAAGACCTAACTAAACCTTCTTTCTCTCCTCTCTTTCCTCTCCACGACACTCTCTCTCCCTCTTCTCCTTCTAATTTCATTTCTTCCTCTCCTCACACAAGCTAAGTCCTCTTTCTTTCCTTTAATGAAGCCAAAATGACCATATTGCCCTTCCTCCAAAGCCTTATGTCTTTCCAACTTAAGTGATCTTCCAACTATGCCCCTTATACATACTTACTGAAGTGAATCACACGTTAATATACTGTTTAATAATGTAGTATAAACGCACAAGAAGGGGGGGTTGAATTGTGACAAACTTTTCATTTTAACCCGTTTAAGAAACTTCTTGAATAAAAAGTAAACTTGTTCTAATTACTTGAGTTACTGAAAACCACGTTTT
>JAOQMQ010006723.1:0-10774 GCA_027563845.1 Erythroxylum subrotundum
AAATACTGTTGAGTGTATTATTATGACTGAAAATGTTTACAAATTAAAAACGGGCCCAAATTGTCTACTGATTTCCGTGCGTACGTTTATAAAAAAAAAACAAAACAAATATTATACTGAGTTTTTGACTGTATTCGAGTGCTTTAGCATACCACTCTCGTGAGGCACAGACTCGGATATCACCCACGATATCAAGTTCGGGTCCTGCGGGAGTGGGGTGCTACACCACATCTACCGCCTGTAGCGTGATATGACTAATTAATGTTGTAGTTTTTGGTCCACCGTTCCTGTACACTCCAAACCCTTGCAAAAACCTCCTCTTCATGCTGTCGTTTGGACCACGCGCGCCTCTTCAACCACGCTGTCGTTTCTCTCCTATTTTTTCGCAGACCACGCATGCTTCTGTCATCCCCTTTGCACGTTGTTGTTTTTGGTCCTCCTAGTCCACTGCGTTTTGGACTACTCTTTTATTTTTCTCTGTTGCGTTTTCTTCTTCTTTGCTTGCGTTTTGGACTGTCCTTTAAAGATTTTTGCTTCTTCTGGTTGCTACTGTTGTCTTATGCTGGGTGTTTCTTCTTTTGCTTTGTGGATCACTCTTCTTAATTTTTTTGAACTCTAATTTCTCCAAGTACCTTACAATAAAAATTACAAATAAACTAGCATCAATTGTCCAAAATCATTTTATCACAATAATTCGAATAATAATCAAATAATTCCATAAGAACCAATTATAGTGACAAAACCCATCCAATTGATATGGAAAAATATATAAATAAATGAGTTTGTCAACTCTCCCACACTTAGCCTTTTGCACTCCTGGGAAAATTATCAGTAAAGAGAAATCCAATAGTTAAACTCAATGTAAGCAAACATAAAACCGACAAGGAAAGAATATGCAATCAACTCAAACAAACTCTATCCCTAATCAACCAACTGTTATGAAATGCTTCGGTGCAAAGAAACTAACACAAGAGACATAACAAGATAGAAGAAAAAGAAACATAATAGATCTCTCAAAGGTATAAGTGTCTCACTCATCTGTCAAATAGGAAAATTTTCACTCAATCCACCTAGATTAGCACCTACCATAAGCTTGTAAAGATTCTACTATCTCCACCACTAACATACCATAGATTCATGATCAAGGGGACTTTGTAGGGTTGTAATATTGATGAAAGGCTAATGAAGGGATGAAATGGAAATAATGACAAATGCAATGCATGAGCATTAAGAAGCAACTCAAAATAAGCTAAAGTGCAACCATCAAATGAACACCAATGTGCAATTATCAACTTTAAAGACCCAATCTTTAATCTTCAATCCACCAAGAGATTCCTTATTTCAAACTTTATTCTTTTTGGCCAAATTATCAGTGCTTTGTTTTTTTTTTCTTTTTCTTTTTGTTTTCTTTTTCTTTTTGTTTTTGTTTTGTTTTTTTCTAACTCAAGAAGATAAAAATAGCAACATCAATTTTGCACATTTAATCATGAAGAACATAATGTAATTCATGCAAAACACTTGTTAAAAAAACAATTGAATGAACGAAAGTGAAGGGCTCAAAGGGGTAGGCAAAGGTCAATTGAATAGGCTTGTATTTGGGTAAAGGGGTTTAGAAATGAATGCCCCTATCATGCTCACAAATCTAAGTATTAACACAGCTTTGAAAACGAATCTATACAAGTTCTGGAGGCTAACCAAGCTAGGTTGAAATCACACAAGATGAGAAAGAAAAGTAAGGCTAAAAAATCCTTCCAACAAAGCTTTATCTAAGATATTTCCTCCCTAAAATCAAACTGTATAACAAGGTTAGTAACAGTGCACCAAAGACATTCCATTATGCTAATCAACTAAGAATAAAAATGACTCAAATTAAAATGCATTCAAACCTTGACATGCTAATGCAAATGCATAAGTAATAAGGATTGAAAACAAAACCCAAGGATTGCAAAAGTCAAGTCAGAAGGTGGGAATCACAGCAGCAAATCGTTCTCAAGAGAAAAAACCCAATCAATTTAGCTCAGTCAAACAAATAGTGCCTAATGAAAAGTCAATAAAATGGCAATCCAAGAAGTGGCAAACAATTCAGCAAAAGCAATCCCTCCCCCACACTTAGTCAATATATTGGCCTCAATGTAAGAAAAACAAGTGTAGGCGAAATGGCAAGAGCAAAGGGAAACTACTAATAAAAATAAACTAAACGAAATAGACAACTGCAACTACTTCCTACCAGAAAGGTTCCCTCCCTCACACTTATTTCAGACTATCTCAGCAGACAGATATCACGATCAATAATATCGAAAATAAAGGACAAAGGTGGAAGGGAACAACCGTGGGATTAAGGGAGTCTCTGATCCTCATGGTAGTGCTTAAGTAGATGACCATTGGTTTGTGAAACATGACCAGTTTCTTCATCCACCAGCTCTATCGTACCAAATAAATGCACCTTGGTAAATTTGAAAGGGCCCTACCATTTGATGACGAACTTCCCGGCCACCAAGTTTAATAGAGTTGCGAACTTTAGAACTTTGTCACCTTCATGGAATTCTTTCCTCAAATTTTTTTTGTTATGAATCATTTTCAGCTTGTCTTTGTAGATTCTGGCATTATCATAAGACTCAAGTCTCATCTCTTCAAGCTTTTGGAGTTGCATTGTCCGATTTTTAAGTGAAGATTCAAGGTTTGCATTATATGCCTTGATCGCCCAATAAGATTTGTGCTTGATCTCCATAGGTTGATGGCAAGATTTGCCACAGAGCAACCGGAAGGGAGACATGCCTATAGGGGCTTGTAGGCAATCCTGTAAGCCCACAGTGCCTCCTCAAGCCTTTCACTCCAGTCTTTTAGGATGGTTTCATAATCTTTTCTAGTATACGCTTTACTTCCTGATCGGAGACTTCAACCAACCCATTTGTCTGAGGGTGGTAAGGAGTGGCCAGCTTGTGATTAACTCCATATTTAGCAAGTAAAGACTTGATAGTCCTATTGCAGAAATGTGTTCCTCGGTCATTGACAACTCTTGGAATGCCGTACCTACAAAAGATATGAGCACGTAAAAACTTGGCAATAGTAGAGGCATCATCTTTCTTAGTTGGCACTGCCTCTACCCACCTAGACACTTAATCTACTGAAAGTAATATATATGAAAACCCAAATGACTGAGGAAAGGGGCCCATAAAATTGATGCCCCAGACATCAAAAATTTCACAAAAATGCATAGGTCTTAGAGGCATTTCATACTATTTACCTAGACTCCCAAACCTCTGGCATTTATCACAAGATTTGCAAAAAGCATAAGCATCTTTGAATAAGGTAGGCCCGTTAAACCCACACTCTAAAACCTTCATAGCAGTCCTATTAGCACTAAAATGCCCGCAAGATAAAGAATGTGCAAAGGTAAGGATAGAGTGGATCTCATTATTAAGAACATATTGTCTGATGATCTGGTCACTACATTGCTTCCAAAGAATTGGAGCATCCTAGGTATAGTATCTTGCCTCCTCTTCAACTTATCAACCTGAAACTTAGACATAGAAGGAGGCACAAGTTCAGTGACAATGTAATTAACAATATTAGAGTACCAAGGCTCCTGAACTGCTAAGGCAAAAAGTGTAGAATCAGGAAAAGAATCAACAATTAGATTAGAAGAGTCAACTCCCTTAGTGCCATCAGGTAACCGACTAAGATGGTCAGCCATATGATTCTTTGCTCCAGCTCTATCTCTGATTTCAATATCAAACTCCTGCAGCAACAAAGCCCATCTCAGCAGTCTTGGTTTAGACTGGGGCTTCTTGGACAAATACCGCACCGCTGTATGATCTGTAGAAACAACCACTTGAGAGTTTATCAGATACTGTCTAAACTTATCTAAAGCAAAGATTATAACAAAAAGTTCCTTCTCGGTAGTGGTATTCACTTGAGCGGAGTCAAGTGTCTTAGAGGCATAAGCTATCACTCTAGACAGCTTTTCCCCCCTCTGACCAAGCATAGCACCAACTGCAAAATTATAAGCATCACAAGATTGCTCAAAGGGAAAATCCCAATTAGGTGCAGTCAGAATAGGAGGTGAAACAAGCAAGGATTTCAAAGTGTCGAAAGCATGTCTACATTTATCATCAAAGTAAAAGTCAATATCTTTTTTCAACAATGTAGAAAGGGGTAAAGCATTTGTACTAAAATATTTTACAAAGCGCCGATAAAACCTCTCATGCCCCAAGAAATGATTTCAATCTTGGCTCTATCAACCTCAATCCCCTTTTGGGAGATGCGATGACCTAACACTATGCCACTATCTACCATAAAATGACATTTCTCATAATTCAAAACCAATCTCTTTTGAATACATCTACTAAGAACATGTTCAAGACTAAACAAGCAATCGTTAAAGCTATCACTATAAAAGGTGAAGTCATCCATAAAAACCTCCATATTTTGCTCCAATAAATCACAAAAGATTGCCATCATACACCTTTGAAAGGTGCCTAGAGCGTTCCACAACCCAAATGGCATCCTTCGATAAGCATAGGTACCTAGAAGTAACCTAAAAAGCCATATAAGAAACAATAGTGAGATTTCCCAGATATTCTTTCCAACATTTGATCAATGAAAGGTAATGGAAAATGATCCTTCCTAGTTGATTCATTCAACTTCCTATAGTCTATGCACATTCTCCAAGCATTTTGAACTCTTGATGGAATAAGTTCATCACTCTCATTTCTTACTACTGTGATATTGCTTTTTTTCGGTACTACCTGTACTAGGCTCACCCACTCACTATCTGATATGGCATATATGATCCCTGCACTCAATAACTTAGATACCTCCTTGTTAATCACATCATGAATAAGAGGATTCGATCTCCTTGGTGGCTACTTAACTGGCTTGGACCCGTCAGCCAAAAGGATCTTGTGTGTGCAAACCTAGGGATTAATTCCTAGTATGCCCCCTAAAGACCAACCTATAGCCCTCCTATATCTTTTCAACACAGAAACTAATCTCTATTCTTTAGAACTACTCAGAGAACTGCAAATAATAACAGGTAATTTACAATCATCAGCAAAAAAGACATATTTCAAGTTAAGGGGGAGGGGTTTCAATTCTAAATCAAGGGGTTGTACAATAGAAAGAACCAGCTTTGGCATATCAAATGTATTCAGTGTGAGTGGTGCGCCTATGTGGCTTGGGGAAGAGGATATTAGCTCAGTGTGGCGTATATATCTTCCACTTCCCAATTAAGTGTCACCATCAGATGACTTGGAAATAGAAGGATTAGGGTCAGTCTGATCAATAAAAAAAAGGTAAATTAGAAGTGAGAGTGGTATTAGAAAAGGTTAGAGCAGTAGTAAGATCACTACTATCCTCTTCTAATATTTCAGCACCACTTGAAAGAGAAACTACGTTCGTAGCTTATACAACAACTTCTTTATCATCAGTTCCTACAAAATCAAGAAACACACCTTCCTCAAGGCTATCAAGTGCAGAATCAGCAATAATATCAAAACAAAAGGATGCGTAAAAATTTTGTTTAAAGGAAAGCCAACTATCTATCTCTAAACAATAGACATATGGTACGTCACCCTCACATGCACAAAAATCAGAAGAACAGGGGGAGGATGAACAAGCAAGTGCATCATGATGATTCCTACTCGTACTATACCAGTCGGGCTCATGCACATTAGTCTCATGCAAATATTCCACATCATTATCTTGACATTTAATAAAACTCACACCCAAGTAAGAACAATCTTCATAACCATGGCTTATAGCTTCTAAAAGATTAAATTGCACTTCTTGATCCCCAATTCCTATAATGATAAGGTCCTTCGTCATGTTAATTATGGTCTCAGCAGTCAAAAGGAATGGCCTACCTAGAATCAGGGTAATCTCAGAAGGAAGCTCATTAGTCATATCCAGGACATAAAAGTTAGCTGGGAAAACAAGACCTTTGACTTGCACAAGGATATCCTCTAGAATGCCTTTAGGGTATCTCACTGTCCTATCCACCAGACCAAGCACTACACTAGTGTCTTTCAAAGCTTCAATACCCATAGTCTTATAAACCGAGGTTAGCATGACATTAATTGCTACACCTAAGTCAAGTAAGGCATGAGAAACAGTAGTTCTACCTATGGTACAAGGGATGGTGTAAAAACCCGTGTCTTTGCAATTAATGGGCAACTGTGGCTTAAATAAGGCACTAACACTCAACCCCAGTTGGATTCTCTCACTATGCCTATACTTTCTCTTATTTGTACATAGGTGTTTCAAGAATTTAGCACATTTAGGCATCTTTTTAATCAATTCAAGCAATGGCACATTGACCTTAAGTTTGCTAAACATTTCAAACAATTCATCATTGTCTTTCTTGTCAACAATCTTTTTACTAACCAAGTAAGAATTTGGAAAAGGTAACTCACGAATGTTTACCTCATCACCTTTGGAGTCAGAAGGTGATCCTTCCTCCATTGGTCTCTTTATGATAGTTGCTGCCTCTTCATCATTTTGCACCACTGGTTGTTTTCGAGACTTCTTCATGAGCTTCTTTTCTTGTGGCTTTCAGATTGAATAGAAGCTTTCTTCTCAGCTTGGGAGGTTTCTTGAGTAGTGTTAGCAGAAGGAAACTCAACTTCTATTTCCTCATTAACCGGTTCTTCATCCTCTTCATTCTCTTTGAAATTCACTTTCTTAGCACCAATTTTCTTACCACTTCTCAGTGTGATTGCATTCAAAGATTTAGGATTTATCACTGTGTTGGAGGGTATAAAACCACTACTCTTTGCTTGTTGTTCACTTAAGTTGTTGGAGATTTGAGTAACAAAAGTGTTTATGTTCTCATGCTTGGAAGAATTTCCTTGAGTGTTAACTTGATCCCTACCCCATCTAAAATTAGGGTGATATCTCCAACCTAGATTAAAGGTGATGGAGTAGGGATCCCTCTTTTGATATTGGCCATTTCTATTTTGTTAGAGGACATGAACTTCTTCATATCTAGCATAATTATTGGAAGCATGCATCATAGACCCACAGTACTCACAACCGGACAACCGGCTACTATAGCTTAAGAACGACCTGTTGAATTAACTTGCTTGGCCTTCACATTATTCTCCAAAATATTGAGTCTTTTCTCCACTCGATTTCCCAAAGTAGCAATTCCAGCAAGAATATCTTGGGAAGAAGCCGAAGAGGTATTGTACACCCTCTTTATGTCTCCAGATTGAGGGTCACTAGTTGCCATCTTTTGAAGTAGGTCCCATGCAACATCGGGACTCAATTCTCTAAGCGAACCATTTACTGTGGCATGAATTGAGGGCTTATGATGTGGAAGGAGCCCTTTATAGAAATAGTTCACCAGATCATTCTTTGAAATATTGTGGTATGGACAATAGGCTAGAAGTGTGATGAACCTTGTCCAATATTCATGCATGGATTCATCATCTCGTTGCACAACACTAGTTATCTCCTTTTTTAGCCTCGAAGTTTTAGAGGCAGGAAAATATTCATCTAAAAATGCTCCTTTCAACTGATCCCAAGTCAATATGGTGAAATGTTGAGGTAGTGTGAAAAGCCACTCCTTGGCTTTCCTTCTAAAGTGAAGTGGAATGCTCTCCTCATTACATCTTTAAGATTTGCCATGGGTGGTTTCATGAAAGAACACACCATGTGTATAGTCTTCAAATGCCTATATGGATCATCACTTGCAAAGCCATGGAATCGAGGTAAGAAAGAAATTAATGCTCCTTTAATTTCAAAGTTCACATCATCAGTATAAAAGTCATAAGGGTCTTAATCAACATTGGAATTATTAATCTCCCTCGTGCTTCTATTATCCTCACCATTATTTCCTATGTTATTCTCACCATATCCGTTGTTCCCATTAGGCCCATCATGTCTATTATTACCATTATCACCATCCATAGTATCTTGCTCTAATTCAAAATCACTAGTAGACAAATGTTCACTAGAGGTAGCTCTCTCACTAGGTTATTGTTCACTCAATGACAAACTTGACTCTTTTGAAATGCACTCCTCCTCAACAAGAACTTGACTTGTCCCCTCTATTCTCCTCTCTCTTCTTATCTTTTTCACTAACCTCTCAAGTTCAAGATTTAAAGGATTCAGAGGTAAATCCCTATGACTCCTAGGCATAAATATTAACAATAATAAGAACGAGGTGCAAAACTGACTTACACAACAAGATTCAAGTGAAAAAAATGGAAGAATCTGATGAGTGCAAGTGTGTGTGTGTATGGATGTATAAGTATGGATGACGATACACTTTATAGTGTATGTAAGAGTGTGAAAACTTGTAATATGCACAATTAATCAAAGAATGTCAAAACCTACACCAAAATACATAAAAGAGCAAATTTCCCAAAACTTGACTTGGAGAAAGCAACCAAGTAGGCTATAATTAAGCAAACAGGAGCAATGTAATCCAATAAATAGCAACCAAGTCAAACATTATCCCAAAACTTTTATCTAGCCAAGAAAATGCAAAATGAAAATGGAAATGGACTATGCAATACCAATGCAAGTATGAGACTCAACACATAAATCCCAATCAATGTTACTTGACACTTAGTTACTAAGAACCAATTTCTTGGTTCTTCGGCAACGATGCCACTTTAAATAACCTTAAATCAGATGTCGCCTTAGTGTTACTTCAAAATTTAACCAAGGATTGCATATAGTGCAACCTCGGGTCGTTCTCTTTGAGGAACAAAAAAAATATGAAATTAAATTCCTAAGTAACTAAATGCAATGTAGCCTAAACTATGGGATGGGGTGTGATTTGATCAATTACCACTAAAATTGAAATGAATTAGAATAAACGTAAAGGACTTGTTTTTGGTATTTTAAATTAAAATGAGTGATATGAAATGGTAGTGAGTGAATGTAAAGAGAAGAAAAACACAAGAAATTAACAGTGATAAACGCAACCCTCCAGTTCAATAGCGCAGGCAATCATCACTGAACAAATATTGGAGTTAAAACAAATAAATCAAGAGTTATAATAAAGCTTTTAATCCAACAATTGAGCCACCTCAATTTGTCATAAAAATATTTTCCAAAATCCTAATCTACTAACTGCCATTAGAATAGTAAAATAAAACCAAGGATACTAAAACCTAATGCTCAATTTTTACTCAACAATTAGGAAAACAGAATTAATGCCAGCAACTGATATAACAATCCAATCATTCAAGCCTCCTTGAATAATCACCAAATTTTCATTAAAATCTCAATACAAAGTCTTGACCCAAAACAAAGTAATGAAATTGAACCAAAATCGGCTCAAGATCAGTTGCTAAACAATAATCTAGCCACAAAAATCTTCCAAGTCAAAGATATAATCCATACATAACTCCAAATAATTAAATAGTTATCCTAAGACCTAGGAATCACTAAATAATCAAATGTGCAAAAGATAAATGCAGCTTAAACTCCCCTATGAAAACCCAATCTCTTGCCATTTCCATTGAATTAGAGGATTAGGATGAACTAGCCACGAAAAATCATGGGAGGCGTTGTGGAAGGTGACCTTCGACGGTTAGCCATAAAAGGTGAGAATAATGGTTTTGGAGTTTTATGGGAGAGATGAGGAAGAATAACAAAATCAGAACCCTTCTTTTCTGTAGAACACCCTCATCCGTCTCTGCTCTTCATGTTTGCACCTTTTTCCTATTTTCCCAAAACCACGCACGCCACTCATTTCTTCCGCTAGACCACACACGCACGCCGTTATTTTCTTCTTTTTCCCCCAGATGTCGTACACACCACACCTGCCACCTGTAGCATGATATGACTAATTAATGGTGTAGCTTTTGGTCCACCATTCCTGTACACTCTAAACCCTTGCAAAAACCTCCTCTTCACGATGTCGTTTGGATCACGCACGTAGATTGATTGTCAAAAATGGAATAGTATGCATGTTGGGTCTTTGAAACAGTTCGAATCATTTTGATAATAATAAGTTTGATCTGTTTTACCAAGAAGGTCTACGGTTCGAGTCTGTATAACCTTAAAAAATGAAACTAAAATGGAAATATCAAAATTGTATCGTTTTCAGTTCTTCATTATTCTATTGTTTGCTATTTGTAACTGGCTCCTTGCGGTTGCTTAGTTCATATAAAAAAATTGAATTTCTTTTTTTAGAGTAAATCCAAAGTACGTTGAAAGGGCGAAAATAGAATATTACCGAACAGACAATCTTAGTTATATAATTATATAAGATTATAAATTATATAAGACAATCTTATTTTTTAATCTTATATAATCTTATATATTTATTTTTCTATTTTATATATTTTAGATTTATTTTATATTATATAGAAAATTATACATTAATAATAATAGTATAGATTTAGACTATTACTATATCAATATTGCAATAAAAGGGAAGCCAATAAGGATTGAGAAGATTGACTCAAGAAAAAATTTCATCGAATTTGATTAATGGGGCTCCGTTGTCAAAATTGAGACCTAAGCATTAATTGAGAAGTGATGGGAACGACGGAATCTAAGAATACATAAAATTCTATTAAATAAAAAGAAAAAGAATATTAATGATTTATTGGGCAGGATAGCGAAACGAACCAGGAAACAGTCCATGTATTCGGAGCGCTCATGGATTAACCCTACAAATGAAATAAAAATAAATATTGAAAGAGTAAATATTCGCTCGCAAAGGTTTTTTTTTTATGTTATTGGATTCCTAAACTTTAAGTAATATTATACCATTAAGTAAGATTATACCATTCCGATAATCATATCATAA
>JAOQMQ010006782.1:0-10772 GCA_027563845.1 Erythroxylum subrotundum
GCGACAAATTATTTTGTTGCTATAAATACTTCTTTAGCAATCATATAATGTGGTTGCTGTAAAGAAGTCATGTAAATCTAGCAACCAAATTTATTGGTTGCTAATGAAAAATTTGAAATACTTATAGTGACAACTCAATAATTGGTTGTTAATCTGGTTATTGTTAATAATTTTCTATAGTGACTATTAAAGTTGTCACTAAAATTGTTAAGTTTGGTCGTTATATTATTACTCATGAATTGTAAGTTTTAGTGATCATCTATAGCCATCAAATATTGATTGACCGGTAAAAAATATACGTAACATATATATTGCAACCAAATAATTTTTTATAGCAAAATGTATATAATTAACAATTATTTTACTACTGCTGAGAATTTGATTGCTGAAATCAAATTTTCTAGACTTAGTCTTCCATTGACTCCATTGACTGAAGCGGAGACGTTGGGAACAAGTTGCTTTGTCAATAATAGATAGAAGTCTCATCTCCTCTGCTCATAATAAGTTACAACCCATAAACCTTCAAACGTTGATTCCCACTTCCACCATAACATACAAAGATGATAAACAATCCTTCTGAAACCGTTCTCATGTTCCTTTTCTTTGCTTTTCTGTCCATGAAAATGCTCGTAGCGCAGAACAACACAACAATTCCGGTGAATGTCGGGGTCATTCTGAACCTTAACGTTGGATTCGATAAGGTGTGGTTGAGCTGTATTAACATGTCTCTTACAGACTTCTACGCAGTTCACGGTGGTCAATATAAAACCAGACTGGTTCTGAATACCAGAAACTCCAAGGAAGATGTTGTCGGAGCAGCTGCTGCAGGTTTTACTCGGTCCCCCTTTCAATTGCTTTCGTTCTCAGTTTGGTCCAGCTTTTTCATGCTCATAATTGCTGGTATTATAGCATTGATGGAAAAGTAATTAGCAGTCATGTTATGTTGGAGATTTGCAGAAGGAGAGCCGAATTAATCATCTCAACTAATAACTGGTTTCATAACTTTATATGTGCGTCTTCTGTTTAAAAACCATCATCAGAAGTTTCTCTTGATTGGACACACAAGCTCCTGCGTCCCTCTGAAAAGTATGACCAATCTAGCTAGTATAGTCAAGTAGCTTTTACTGTTCCATACTGGTATGGATTCTCCAGGGTTGATCTTTGACTTCATAAACCTCGCGTTTAGCATAGTTATGGAAGACAAAATGTGGTAGCTAGTATGTGTGTTTCTTCTCATTTTAGGCTTTATAGAACCTCAGCCTGTAACATAAGACCAAGTGCATGAACCACTTACTTAAAATTAGTTAAGACACGGGTGAGTTGGTAAGGGGCTCTCCTAGCTTAAGTGAGTTTGTAGGTTTGAACCTCACTTATGTATATGCAGCTATTTAAAACTTGGGGCCAGAGCTTTGCTTCCTGTAAGGGACCTACCTGGCTTGAGCGGAGATTAGTCTGAGTGTGGATTGCTTAAAGGTGTCTTCTCATAGTTGAGACCCGCATAGAACACCTCGTGGGTAACAAAAAAAAATTAGTTAAAATAAGAATTCGTTTTATAGGGTAATAAATTAATATTTTATACAGATATTCTACTCGGACAACCATTTAACTTTTCCTAATCTTTTGGATATACGTAGGATTTGTTGATATGTAGTTCAATGCTCCAGAAATGGAGGCATCTTATATTTATGTAAGTTCTTGGTGGAAATGGCTTCAAAGCCCTAAAACCACGCGCATATACACACAAGTTCTTCAACTTTGACGAAAGCAGATTGCCATTATTCCAGAGTTGATTTAGCAATGTGATAATAGAGGTTTCTCATTATACCAAAAGAAAAAAAAAACAAGATATTCTTTCGGATGTCGGTATTATATTTATATTTTGGTAGGCGTAGTTCCTAACTAGTAAAAGGTTGACTTAACTGTTTGTTTGGAATCGGTACTTGGTATTTTCACTTGTAATTTATGCATGAGGGATTAATTATTAGTTAATTATAAGTAATAATTCAGTAACTGAAAATAACGAAACTACATAAAAGATGTGAACTTTGATGGATCTCTATCCTAAGATACATAATAACTGAGTCCAAATTTTCTGTCCAGTTTTATGGTGTCTTATTCTGTCCAATAAATCTCAGTCATTTATTTATGCGAGGCCTGTGTTTATTTATACGGGACCCACGCGAGACTCTCATAAATAAATGGCTAAAATTTATAGGACAGAATAAAACATCATAAAACTGGACAGAGGATCTTGTCTCATAATAGCTTTCATTCTTTTCTCAAAAAGGAAATAAAAAGATGTGAACTTTGATGGATCTCTATCCTAAGATACATAATAGCTTTCATTCTTTTTTCAGAAAGAAAATTAAAAGGTGTCATTTTCTTGTGTGTCCAACTAGTTGCATGCCTAGTGATCCAGTTCTAGCATAAACCTTGGACTGCATTGTGGTAACTAGAAAGAGGAATTAGGTGTGCAGTTCGAGTCCAGATCCTCTGTCCAGTTTTATGGTGTCTTATTTTATCCCATGAATCTCAGCCATTCATTTAGGGACTCGCATAAATAAACAGCTGAGATTTATTGGACAGAATAAGACACCATAAAATTAGACAGAGGATCTTGTCTCGTGCGGTTCTGTCTATACCAAAATCTTAGTCAGAATAAGCAGGCTATAAGAGCTGTAGAGTGGAAATGATTGGATACAAACAAAAGGTTGACGTACGTCTCATTTTAGGAGATGGATATAAGACAAAAGTATCAACTTGTTTTTGATGATCCATATTATTTTTTTCCAAAGAGTAAAGGGACAAGTAATGTCAGTTGAACTTGGAATAGTAATTTCTATTTATAATTTATGAATAAAACTTAATATACAATTTAGAAAATAAATCTCATTGCAAAGGTTTTTCTATGAAAATGGTAGGCCTAGATTTGATAAAAAATGTCGAAGTGAAGGCAATCCTAGGACCACCAACATCGATGCAGGCCCATTTTCTAATTGATATGGGAGTAAAAGCTCGGGTCCCCATTATCTCATTTTCTGCCTCAAGTCCTTCCTTGAGCTCTCTCAGGAATCCTTATTTTTACCGAGCCACACAGAATGACGCAACTCAAGCGAAAGCTATAAGTTCCATTGTCAAAGCTTTTGGATGGAGAGAAGCAGTACCTGTCTATGTCGACAACGAGTTTGGCGCTGGAATCGTTCCTTTTCTAATCGATGCTTTGCAAGCAGTTGATGCTCGTGTCCCTTATCGGAGTGCCATTTTTTCGACAGCCACGGACAATGAAATTGGTGAAGAGCTCTATAAGTTAATGGCCATGCAGACTAGAGTTTTTATACTGCATATGTCTACTACTCTTGGTTCTCGTCTTTTCCTCATAGCAGATAAGATTGGATTGATGAGTCCTGGATATGTTTGGATTGTCACTGATGGGTTGGTTGATTTCTTGAGCTTGATGAACTCTTCAGTTATTGATTCCATGCAAGGCATTTTAGGAGTGAGACCTTATGTTCCCAAAACGAAAGAGGTTATGAGTTTTAAAACTCAGTTTAAAAGGACATTCATACAGAATAACCCTGATGCAGTGGATGCTGATTTGAATGTTTATGATTTATGGGCCTATGATGCTACGAGAGCATTAGCAATGGCCATTGAAAAAGCTGGGACTTCCAACTTAAGCTTCCAAAAGCTAAATGTTTCTAGTAATTCAACTGATCTTGAAAACTTTGGGGTCTCTCAGTTTGGTCCGAACCTTTTCCAAGCATTGTCAGAAACTAATTTCAAAGGCCTCTCAGGAAATTTCAGCTTTGTTAATAGGCAACTAAAGCCATCACCGTACCAGATAATCAATGTGAATGGAGACGGAGCTAGAGGGATTGGATTTTGGACAAAAGAAAATGGACTTATCAGAAAGTTGAATACACTAATAAACAGCACTACAAGTATATATTCTACATCCAATTCCAGTCTTGCGCCTATTATATGGCCAGGAGAAGCAACTTTTATTCCCAAAGGCTGGGAGATTCCGACAAAAGGGCAAAGGTTGAGAATAGGAGTGCCAGCAAAGAATGGCTTCACGGAATTCTTAAAGGTGACCACAGACGCTTCTACCAACTCCTCCAATGTTGAAGGTTACTGCATCGATGTTTTTGAAGCTGTAGTGAAATTGTTGCCTTATGCTTTGCCATTCGACTACTTCCCTCATGAGATCTCTGACGACAAAACTTATGATGATCTGATCTATCAAGTTTACTTGGGGGTAAAGCACTAGAGCTACTTTTGTTTTCATATCTCATTAAAAACTCAAATCTTTACATTTAATTTCTTTCTTTAACGAACATTTTTGGCATTTTGAGTGTTACCAACAGAATTATGATGTCGTAGTGGCAGATTCAACAATCAGATTGAGTAGGTCCTATTATGCCGACTTTACACTTCCATACACAGAGTCTGGAGTATCAATGATCGTGCCTGTAAAAGACGACAAGAACAAAAAAGCTTGGGTTTTCTTGAAGGCTTTGACTTGGGATCTATGGGTTGCTTGTTTTTGCTTCTTTGTGTTTATTGGATTCGTAGTCTGGGTTCTTGAGCACAGAATAAATGAAGAATTTCGAGGGCCTCCTATGTATCAAGTGGGAACTAGTTTCTGGTTTTCCTTCTCTATCATGGTTTTCGCACACAGTAATTTCCCTTCAATCTTTGAAATAATAATTATAATTTTTTTATGAGTTATGGCAACATCAGCCATAGTTTAACTTATCACTCTTTATGTATTCAACTTTGTCTTCTTGGGTGTTATACAGGGTAGAGAGTTGTTAGCAATTTGGCAAGAATTGTGATAGTAATATGGTGTTTCGTGGTGTTGATTCTGACACAAAGTTACACAGCCAGTTTAACAAGTCTTCTAACAGTTCAAAAGCTCCATCCCACAGTTACTGACGTGAACCAACTTATCAAGAGTGGAGCTTATGTTGGCTACCATGAGGGCTCATTCACTATGGGACTCTTGGAACGCCTAGGTTTCGACAAATCGAAGCTCATTCCCTTCGGTACAATTGAGGAATGGGACGCTCTATTCACTAAAGGAAGTGGCAATGGCGGTATAGCTGTAGCATTCAGTGAAGTACTATACACAAAATTGTTCCTAGCAAAGTATTGCTCCAAGTATACCACCGTTGAGCCTAGGTTTAAGACCGATGGCTTCGGCTTTGTAAGTTTCAACTCCTTTCTCTTGTTTGGGGTATCGTTTTCTAATTTAGGTTTCATCTTTTCAAAACTAAATATCATCATTTCAGGTGTTTCCTAAAGGTTCCCCGCTTGTAAGTGATGTTTCCAGGGCAATTCTAGCCGTGACAGAAGGGGACACAATGAAGAAAATAGAAGAAAAATGGTTAGGCAAAGAAGCAAGTTGTCCTAACCCAAGCACCTCAATATCTTCCAACAGCCTCGGTGTTGAAAGTTTTTGGGGTCTTTTCTTAATTACTGGAGGAGTTTCATTTTTGGCTCTACTAGTATTCTTAGTTGGGTTTATCTACGAACAATGGGATGTAATAACATCTCCTGATTTTCGATCATTAAGGCAAAGAGCTGTTGCATTGTTCTGGAACTTCTACAACAGGGACTTGTCTTCACATTCTATGATAGGAAATCAAGCCAATGATCAAAAAGTTCAAGTTAATGCAGCTGTTGTCTGTGAACCCCGTCGATTGGTGTATTCGAAAACCAGCGAAGAGGACGAAGTTTCTTCAGAGAATGGTGATCAGAATCTGAATGATCAGCAACTACCTCAAGAGGCAGCTTCAGATATTGAATCTACCGCTCAAAATCATGAAACACCAAGAACTTCTCAAAATAACACAAGATTGGATGACACCATATATACAAACTGTCCATGTCATTAAACTTGACATAGTAGCTGATGACCTTGTAAAGCTCTCCTGCGACTTACGTTTGGAACTTGCAACTGAAGAAGTCCAGTGTATGAATCCCAAGGTACAGGCTGAGACTTGTCTTGCTTTCACATAGTCTAACCAGATCACAACCGATCAAGAAAGAGTATAATGTAATTTGCACTTGATTAATAGATTCATTTTAATCCCTTGGTTAACTAGTGGAATGGTTGCTTGGTCAACCAGCCAAACTGTACGAAGCTCGCAACCAGAAACTGGAATTCGTCTGTTTACACCAGATTTCCAATTATAAGATTAGTTTCTCTAATTCAATGTGTAGTTTTCATCTCTAATCGAATTTGAATGGCTTCAAAGCCCAAAAAATAGGGACAAGATCTTCTATCCAGTTTTTATGGTGTCTTATTGTGTCCAATGAATCTCGGTCATTTATTTATGCAGGTCCTATGTAGGTCCTGCATAAATAAACGCGGGGCTCGCATAAATAAATGGCTGAGATTCATTAGACACAATAAAACACCATAAAACTAGACAGGAGATCTGGACTCCAAAAAATACGCGCAGACACACAACCGTTGTTAAAAGTTTGGCGAAAACAGATTGACATAGCCCATCAACAGTCAAAGGTGGTGCTGCTAAGTGTTTGTTATAACTTATATCTTACTAGAAAACTAATCGTTTACATCTATAGGTATTTGGCTTCTTACATTCAATATTGGGCATGTATGATCATATATTAATTAATAAGTGATTATTTAATAACAAGAATTATATAACATAAATGTGATTCTTTTAAGGATCTAATTACATGATTAATTTTTATAATAATGAAATAAAGATGTTTTATTTTATTAATAATAATCAGTAACTACTAAAAATTGGTCACAAATATTTTAATTACTTTCTTTTACGATGACTTCAAACTTTGGTGGATCTTTTTACCAAGAAAGTCTATATATCTTTTTCATTCTTTTTTTCAAACGAAAATTAAAACATGGCATTTGCTGTGTTGAAATTCCAACTTGTTGCATGCCATTTGATCCGGAGAAGAAAAGTCATAAATGCAGTGTCTTGATATGGATAACAAAAATCTTGGGCCAAATAATAATCCTTCCAAGGTTGATTATATTGTATTCAATTTTTTAATTTAACTTTTATATTTTAAAAGTTATTTTTACTTTTTATAATATTATTTAATTATCAGACAATTATATTATATTATATTTATTTTTATCTATTTGTGATTTCAAAATAATGTTATATACAATTTTGGGCCAAAATTGTATTTTCATTCTCAATATTTACAAGTTGAACCTTAATGTTTGTAGATATTTAATTTGAACCATAATATTTACAAAATGCTTGAAATAGACCCTATGAGGCAAAAAATTTAACACAAATTACACTCTATCAGTTAAATGTCCATTATGTCTCCTTTGAATGTCGTGCTCATCTAGGTACTTGTTTGTAGATTTCAGGCATATACTTCATTGATTTTGGGAATTTATGTTGGTGGATTGATTGGGTTTGTGTGAAGATGGTTTATGTTCTTGAACTGCATTGCTCAATTTCTATTTGTCTGTGAATTACATTGAGTTGGGTTATATGGCTTATGTGTTTTTGTTTTTTCTTTCTTTTCATGTTGTTAATGATATTAGCATATATGATGAATTTGAGGAAAAAGAAGAAGGACACGATCATGGCATAATCCCTACGAATGAGGACATGCGAAAAAGGGAGAGTGTTGTCTAGAATCGAATGAGATCAAGGTATCCTTAGCATAAGCTACCAATTGGTGAGTTGTCCTAACTACGTCTCTAGATAAGATGTAATGATTTTGATGGTATATACCAAGGTACTAGAGTAAATAATTTGTTTAATGCTTCAATGAGCCTTATTAAAAAGGATGTTCCGATCATAAAAGTTATGGCATAAATTGATCTTATTGAGATATTATGAAAAGTTGAAATTGATCTTCTTGAGGTACTAAGAATGACTGCTAAGTAATCATGGAAAATAGTTGATTGATAAGAATTTCATGAGCAATTTCAAGGAAAGTACCAAGAAATCTTCTTATAAAGAAGAATTTCATTGAGATAGGTTCAGTAAACCAGATGATTCAATCTAAGAATGGGTAATGAAGGAACAAATCAGAAATGAGCAATTAATGAGTCAAAAAGTGAATATTGGAGTCATATCCCTAGCGAAGACTCAAGCATAAAGAGTTAGAAAATGCTACTGAGAGTGTATGCATCTTGTTGATGTAAAGTATCCAACTATGTAAATGGATTTTGGAATTAGAAAGGACAGCCTAGCTAATGTGAGAACTTAGGTCCACATTATAGTCTGTGTAAATATGTTTGGGAGACACAAATTATATCTGATGAATGTGTTACCAACACAGGAAGTTATGTTTGCTAATATATTAAATTGTGTGGAGAAATTGGTATGAATGAGCAGACATTGGAATAAGTCAATGCGAAATCTGAGGAACTCTAAAGAATGGAGAAAATTATTCGAGAGAGATAAGTAAATTGGGAAATTGAAATAACATGTGATAATACTACTTTACTGAGGAATTAGTTATTTAAGGAATTATGAGAACTAAACATAAGCACAATAAGTTTGAGGTTCTATTTATTGGAGTTAACAATACCCCAATAGTATTATGATATTGAAGGTTAAAGTGATCCAAGCAAAATTATATGAGTTAGTGACTATGATCATAGATGGTATTTTAAGTGTGTTCAAAAGGTAAAGAGAATATATTGAATACTGGAGGAAAAATATGTAAACCATATGAGTGATGATTGAATAAAGAGTTTTTGTGGAACTATAACCCCAATGTTAATTATGCCATTCGGATTTGGAGATTTTGTAGTATATACAATAGGGTTTCCCGTTAGAGATCAAGATGGAATCTGTTGCAGCATTATAAAGTGATTCTGTGTACATAGGGACAATTGAAGCCTCATGAGCTGAATTTCGATATATGAATTAGAACTTGCTACAATAGTGATTGTTTTGAAAGTTTAAAGATATTATATGTAAAGAAACATTGTGGATATACATATGAATATACAGATCAGTAAAGATTGAGGTAATTATTGAATTGGAAAAGATTGAAAGGATTGTGCAAATGAGCATTCCTAATAAAGCTAGTGTTGCAATCAAATGCACTGAATAGAAAATTCAATAGCAAAGTACCACAAATTTGGATATTAAGGTTATCAAATCTAGTGCAATAAAGAGTGTAAAATGTCGAAGTATTATTAGTTATTGAAATTAAAATCAATTTTGCAAAAAGGGATTAGGAAAGCCCAAAATGAGGATTTATAAATTATGAATCTTATCGAGGAATTGGAAACGAATCCGACTTTCGAGTTAATGATACTTTGTGATGGAATTAAGAAGTATGTGTACTCGATAAGGAGACTGTTAGAGAAAACACAAGAAACAATCGAAGCTATATGTCCTAGTGGGAATGCATTGAAAGAGCATTTGATGGCTAAGAATGTAGAACCAAGTAATTATATGTTTAAGTTACCAATAGTCTTGATTGTTGGAGACTTGCTTAAAGCTTATATTTTTAGAGTTCATAGGAATATGAGAGTAATGTATAGTTCAAATTAACTACAGGAATAACAATCGTTATCTTGGTGATACCATTAGAATACTCTATGAGGCGTTATATGACAAAAAGAGTCGTTCACCCTTACATTATAATGAAGAGGGCCTAAAAGAATGATTAAAAGCCATAACAAATTTGGGATACTGTTAGTGAGTGGAATGAATCTGTAATAGGAGTTAAGTGATCCAAGATAATGACGAATGAGTTAAGTGGTTCAACATCGAAGTTATGAAATATATTGAGAAAGATTTGAAAGCTAAGTGTATTAACACAGATGAGAAGTGAAAAAGATGAATTGTCTCTGAGAATATCACCTTGTTAAGGTGTACTTAGATTAGGAAAAAAAGATAAACTAAGCCCGATATAAATTGGTCTGCATGATAAAAGGATGTTTCAGATCCATAAGGTGTGATATGTGAGTATGCTAAGAGATATTAATATGATCTGACAAAGATATATTGTTAGCACATGAAGTGAAAATGGTGAGTACTCTGAGATATATATATTGATGAACTAGTTAAGAAAGAAAATGATTAATAAGTGATTGACATACCGAGTGATTCCATTGACTTTAGTCAAGTGGAAGAAAGTATTTAAGTGATGATAGTTAAATGGGAGACAGAGGAAACAATATCCCCACCTGTTCGAGCAAAAAGGTAAGAATTTCGATGACGAAATTTCTTTAAGGAGGGGAGAGTTGTAATATTCCGTTACCTGTGGGAAGGTTAGAATAGTAAATATGAGTGACCAATGAGAGCTTCGACAAGTATTTTCATGCTCATGCATAATATGACATGTACATATACATGAATAGTGAATTTTTCTACACGGAAAATAACTGTACATGCATTCATGGATAATTTCGGGTATAATTGTTAATAAAGGTGATTATTATTGAAAATTGTGGTTTATTAGTATTGAAAAATGATTTGGAGAGTGTATTTGTGTTTTAGAATTTTTGGAGAATTATGAATGTTTTTACATTGGAAATTTGACGGGTTAGTGGAATTGTGATATTTTTTGAATTTTGATGAATTTAGGAAATTTTGGGATTTTTAGGGATAATAGAAAAAAGAAGAAGAAGAAAAAGAGAATCAAAAGAATATTGGGGGATAATTGGATTGTAAAGATGATAGTTGTATTGGAAAGAGGAGAGCAAAATGGAGTTAGTTTCAATAGAAACTAAGTTAGAGTTTAGTCATTAAGAAAGTGACAAGTGTCACTTGTCTTTTAAT
>JAOQMQ010006884.1:0-10764 GCA_027563845.1 Erythroxylum subrotundum
TGGGCCAAAGTTCCTCGGATCCTGGTACGCTTGGGCCATAGTTCCAGGGTACCACAGTACCTAGCATCGCGGGCCCAAAGAGCTCGGATGCTACATTGAGCTCATGTTGCATTGGTTCTCGGTATGAGGAACCATACAATTTGCTTGTTTTCTAACAAGCATTTGAAAGGTAGAGGAATCACTAGATTAAAAAAAATCATTTAGCTGGGGTTAAAAGAGATATAGAACCCTGTAAAAATGTAAGTCATGATGTGAAGTGACAAATGAAAATATTGCTTGATGAATATCAACACGAGAGAGATAGAAGGGAAAGGTTGAATTTTGAAATTAGTAGTGCAAGTTTATTTTCTAATTTCCGTGGTGATTTTGGAAATGTTGAAGGTGAAAGTGGCAGTGGTAGTGGTGGTAGTAGTACTGTTAGTATTCCATTTTAGCTGAAGAAGAAGTACCTAAACCTGATGTGAGGAAGAGAAGAAGGCAAGTGACTAGTTTCTTTGCACCACGAACAACTCTTAAAGCCCAATCTTCAATTCGTAGTGCAATGCATTCAAGAGATGCGGCTCACTATGACGATATGGCAGTAGCTAGATGGTGGTATGATATAGGTTCGTCATTCAATGCTTCTCAGTCTTATTATTATCAACTTATGATAGCATGCAATAGCCTCTTATGATCTAGGATACAAAGATCTTTCGATTGATGACTTAAGAGGTAAACTTTTAAGTTGTTCTGTTTTTGAAATTAGAAGTTATTTGGCTGAAAGAAGAGTGAATTGAGGTACTTATGTATGGTCAATCATGTGTGATGGTTAGACAAATTGGAGACATGAGCCTATTATAATTTTTTTTGGTTTATTCTACAAATGACTTTATGTTTTTGAAATCTATTGATGCATATGACCTTATTAGAAATACTGGGACTTTATTTGCGATATTTGATAAAGTTGTGAATGATGTAAGGTCGGAAAATACTGTTCAGTTTATTACTGACAATGATTATGCTTATAAAGTGGCAGGAAAAAGGTTACAGAATGTGTATAATTCATTGTTTTGGACTCCTTGTGTTGCACATTGCATTGACATAATGTGGGAGAATATAGGGGATTCTAGGTATTTTCCTGTTATTGATGAGATTATGCAGAAAGCTAAAAAGGTGACAACGTTCATTTATAATCGTGTATGGGTATTGAATTTGATGAAAAAGAATTTACCAATGATAGAAATTTGTGTCGTCTTGCTGTGATAAGATTTGTAACAAATTTCTTATCACTTCAGTCTTTTGTCTTGATAAAGAAAGAGTTAAGACAAATGTTTACAAGTGGTAAGTGGATTACATCTTAGCATGCTAGGTCTAATGCTGGAGTGGAGGTTTGTAATATTATACTGGAAGATAGAGAATTTTGGTCTCAATGCTAATTTGTTATCCGAGTTTGTGACCCTTTGGTAAGGGTATTTCGTTTGGCTGATAGTGAAGAAAAGCCAACAATGAGTTATATATATATATATATATATTTGAGGAAATGTAAATAGTATATCTCATCAAAAAGTATGTACAACGATCATTGGGGCATACCCCGATCAAATGTGTAACAACATCAAAAGTCCCCTAATTCCCCGATACATCCAATGAGGTTATATGCAAAAGCACCTAAATTTACCCCATTACATCCGAAAGGAAACAATAGACAAAACAATACAGCATAATTCAAAAACAACAGAAGCATTAAAAGGGAATAATATCTGCTGGATAAGCTTTATACACATCCTATCCACCATGACAACCCAAAAAGAAGCTATGAGCAAATTTTCAACAAGGTCCCACGCATGACCGAGGTGACAAAAGGCAAGCCAAAACCTGCAACAAACGTACCCAATGCCTATTGGGGCATACCCCGATCAAACATGTAATCCGAATAACCTATGTTAAATTCACCCAATACCCCAATACATCCAATTAGAGGTTAACTGTAATTACCCCTAGTACATCCAAAAGAAACAATAGCCAAAACTATACAGCAAAATTCAAAAATAACCGAGGCATTAAAAGTTAATAAGTTCAACAGGATACAATTTATACAGTATCTTATACATCACAGTTTTTATCTTTGAGATCATGTCAAAACTTGTAATGGACGCTTCATCTAATTGAACAACATTTTTGGTCTTCCATATCGTGTACAAGGTGCAGAGGAATGCGAGTCTTGCAGCTTTACTTCTAAGGCGAGCTCCATTGTATTCTTTCCAGATCCACTTAATAGCACTCGAGAGTGTGGACATGCCTCTAGTCATTCCCAACCATCCCCGGATTGCAGTCCAATTCCCACCTGTAAAAGAACATTTAAAGAACAAATGGTCACCAAATTCTATTTCGTTCTCACACAACTTACATGATAGGTTCAGATCCAAGAATGGCAGATTGTCTTTTGTTGGCAATCTATTCCGCAAACTGAGCCATACAGTGAAGGAATATTTTGGCGGAATGTATTGTTTCCAAATAAAAGATATTTTGGCGGAATGTATTGTTTCCAAATAAAAGACATCCATGGGCGCCTAATGTGTTTAAAACGCATCAACTCATAGACCTTGTTTGATGACAAAACTCCATTAACACATAACTTCTGCATCTCATTTACCACTTAATTGCGCCCTCCTAACTTTCCCACCATTGTGTCACGGATCATTACCAAACGTTTTAATAGTGGGAATCTCTATTGTGAGGTACCCAATCCTATATTGGTATGCCTCTCAAGTAGATTTCATGGATCCATCTCACCCATAAGGAGTTTGCTTCAGCATGTATATTCCACAACACTTTAGCCAACAAAGCTAAATTCCATATTTTGCAATTCTTCAATCCCAAACCACCCTCGTCTTTAGCTGCACAAATGTTATCCCATGCTACCCTAAAATGCTTACCACCCCATAGAAGAAGTCTACATATGAAGGCTATCTTATCAAGGATAACCATTGGAATAGGGAACACCTGAAGCTAAAATGATAAAACTCCTTGGAAAACTGAATTGATCAATTCAACCCTCCACGCATATGAGAGGTTTTTCCCATTCCATGCATTAATGTAGGTCTCCACTGATTCAAGCAATATCGAGAATTGAGCTACTGATACCTTCATCGGCACCAAGGGGACTCCCAAATACCGAACTAGGAATTCACCAATAGGAAACTCATCCATCTGTAAAATGTCTTCTCTATCATGTTCCCATACTCCGCCGAGGTAGATATTGGATTTTGAGGGATTTACCCTCAACCCTGCCACCTCTCCTAATTCCCTCAATCCATCCACCAGTACACAGATTCATGTGTAGTCACCTCTGGATAGTAGCATAAGATCATCAGCGAAGACAAAATGTGTGATACCTAATTGCTTGCATTTTGGGTGGAAGTTAAAGGAGGTGCTGGTCGTTCTCACTTTTAACACTCTTGATAAGTATTCCAAACATAGCAAGAAAGGTATGGGTGACATCAAGTCTCCTTGTCTCAATCCTCTCCTCCCCTTGAACTTCCCATATAAGATGCCATTGATCGAGACCGAGAATGAGGTTATGGTTATACAATTCATAATCCAATACACAAACCTATATGAAAATCCCAGCCCTCTCATCATTTCTTCCAAGAATTCCCATGAGACCGTGTCGTAGGCGTTTTGTAATATCAATTTTGATCATGCATCGTGGAGAGATGCGTTTTCTATTGTAGCCCCTGACAAGTTCCTACGCTAAGAAAATATTGTCCAGCATACTCCTTCTTGATACAAAAGTAGATTGGGCCGGGTCTACAATTTTCCCCACAATCGTAGTCATACGCTCAGTCAAAATTTTTGTAATCACCTTATACACAACGTTCAGGCAGGCTATTGGTTTAAAATTAGTCACTCTCGGGGTTATCTGCTTCTTGGGGATAAGGGTGATGATAGTGTGGTTGTTTTAGTATACGACCATTAACAAAAACTCATACACTGCTTCTCTGACATTTTGTCCAACCCGATCCCACTGTTGCTTAAAGAAGGCGGTTGTATAACCATCTGGTCCCGGAGCTTTATTATTACCAATATCAAACATAGCTCGCTTGATCTCATCATCCGTAATTGAGGCAAGCAAAGTTTCAAGCATCACTGGATCCAACATTTCCCCATTCCTTATCACCTGTAGGTCTACGCTTTCCCGAGGGGATGAAGTGCCAAGAAGCCCCTTATAATAGTTTACTATACATTCTATCACTTCCTCCATTGTTGTGGTTTCGGATCTATCTTCTTTAATAAGATGGGTGATTGCATTTTGTCTACTTCTCTTCCAAGCCACTGTATGGAAGTACCTAGTGCTTCTATCCGCCTCCAGCAAGTGTTTGCATTTGGAATTTTGTTGGTAAAAAAGCCTTTCAACTTCGTGCAAAAATACCGTATGTTTCCTTTTAGTATTCATCACAAGTGTTAATGCTACATCTTCAGGTCTGCTTAGGGAATCCTGATATGCTCTTTGAAACTCCTCCTGTGCCTCCTTTACTTTACTAGCAATGTGACCATACTCTTCATTATTCAAAGTTTTCAAGGGGGTTTTCAATGCCTTCAATTTCGCACATAGGATGTATTGCGCAGTTCCACCCACTTCCATATCCCAAGTGTTGTCCACTATATCTTGGAAGAAGGGATGGTGGAGCCACATGTTGAAAATTTTGAAAGGTTTATTCTCGCGGGCTTCCTGTTTACTGAATTCCACTATGACTGGACAATGATCCGAGTCCACCCTCATAGGTAAGAAGTTAGCCAAACAGTGCATACCCTTTGCTTCCCATGCTTGGTTGACAAGGACTCTATCCAATTTTTCCCATAACTAGTTTTTCTGTCAAGTGAAAGTCTCTCCTCTAAATGGGGCTTCTTCCAATCCGAGAGTCACACGAAATTCTTGTAGATCTTTCAACAGGAATGCGGATGGGGGTTGGTATCCAATTCTTTCACTAGCCGTACATACATAATTGAAATCCCATATTAGCAACCATGGCATCATTCAATCCGTAGCTAGCCCAATCAATCGCTGCCATAATTCCCTTCATTATGTCACACTATACAACCCATAGACATATGTCACCAGAAAGTTCCTTTTAGTGGTTCGGCATAATACCCTATAATGGATAAATTGTTCACCCTTCTCCAATACCTGATAGGAATAAAATAAGGAATGCCAAGCAATAGCAATTTGGCCCTTTAAGATAACCAAAATTATGGTTATAATCCCATCCTGAAAATCTATTATTCATCATACTACCCAAACCATCTGTAGTTAGTTTGGTTTCTAGAAGGCAAGCAAATTTGCAGTTGTGTTGTCAGACGAGGGTGACAAGTTTTGTCTCGAAGCCTTTTTTAGGCCTCGGACATTCCAACATAAAATCTTCATTTGCGCAGGTGGGAGGGCCCCTCCCCACCTCTGTTTCTGTTTGCATCTGCAGTGTATTTGTCATTCACCTCCTTACTCCCCTTCGGTTGATCTTGCCCCTTATCACCTTCATTCAGTCTTCTATTGGTAATGATCATTGCCTTGCCTTCGCTATTATTTTTAGAACTCCGTACCTGCTGCTAGTCACTACCATTTGCTGTTTTTACCTCCCTCCTAGGTTGGATGTCATTCGGTCCCTTAGCTTCATTTACTGTCTCTCTGGTTAGAGTAGATTCTTTATTCCTTTCTGTTTGGATTCGCATTCCACTATCCCTATCTTTGTTTATGTCTTGGTTTATTCCCATATGGCTTCTCGGTTTGTCAGGTTTCTCAGCATCCATACCCTGATTAGCCTGAGTCCGTAAACCACTATCCTCATTAACATCACCTTTATCCCATGGGTTGCCAACCTTCATGCCCCCCTCTTTAGTAACCTCCTTCAGTGCCTTTTTATGTGTTCTTCCCGTAGTTTTACACTCGAAAGAATTATGCCCAAACTGTTTATAATAGCAGCAATAACTAGGAATGTTTCATAAATCACCATTTAGGTATATCTACTTCCCCCCGACATTTTAACATCAAAATTTCCTAGACACATCCACCTCAACCAATATTCGAGCATAACCAATTCTGGATTTCTTGCCTGTTATCTTATTTGTATATATAAGTTTACCAACTCGGGAGCCAAGTTTGGAGAGGCCTTTTTCAGTCCACAATTCTAGTGGGGCGTTCGGAAATTGCAGCCACAGTGGGACTTCTATGAAGTCTTGGTAGTTGAAAGCAAATCCTTGTGACAATTTTTCCAGTAACAATGTTTTCCCAAAAAAAATATAGGGCCCCCCTGCCAGAACACTGGTTCGATCTTCATCAACTTTGAATTGGAACACAATCCAGCCCTGATCATGGGGCAGTAACTTGCAAGGCACTCTCCGTTTAGCAATTAGGCCTTTAAGGGCTTTCATCCCTGGGAACCTTCCAGTGAAACAACCAACAAGGTAGTACCCCCATTCCTGCTCAAGTGGCATGATGTCCTCATCCTCTATTGTAACTTCATAATCGACTTACATGTATTCCAGTTATAAACCTTGCTTCAGATCACGATTGTTTTTGAAGAGGTTGGCAAATGATGGTTTGTTTTTGTCTCCTTCGGTGATCACAACAACTCGGTTTTGCTTTTTGTCAAACACGTTCTGTACTGGCTCTTCTTCATTCTGCTTGACTGGGGTTGGCTGTGGCATTCTATCCAACATTTGCAATGTAGACTCATCTTCTTCTGACCCATCAATGTCGATTGAATCTACACTCCCCAATTCAATGTGCTCATCAGCTGTAGATGCATCCTCATCCCTTAGCTCTTCACACAATACTCCAGTACTCACAACTTTTTCAGTATTCAGTAACGTACCTGGTCTGTTTGCAAAAGTTGCCTGCCTTTGTTCACGAGGCTTACCTTGCTGTATTGTTCTTCTGTCTCCAACACCGTGTATTCCCGAATCCACTTTCGTTACCCGCAGTGTTCTTGGTGTTTGCTATTTATATCGGTTGAAAGTTCGCCGCACCTGCCTTTCGCATTTCCCTTTCAACATTATCCAGATTCCCTACAGGTTGTCTTCTCAGATTCTCTACTTGTAGCCCCACACAATCCGCTGTGATGTCTTTCCCTTTTCCCTTTTTCTTTCCCATGTCTCAGAGTCGAAGAGCCTGGTAGGGAATACCCTAATCGTATGGTGTATAGTAACGGTGAACCAACCACCGTAGTTGCCAAAGACCAGGTCCGACGATTTGCCTCAAAATTAGGGTGCCCGGTTGTTCTAATCGACTAGAGGTACCCAACAAATCCACTCCGGAAGCACTAACTCACTCAAGATTAGTCAGAAAATGGTGTAGAATCGGATTGCAATGTGGGCAAAATTTGGGAGAAAAATCGCCCAGTGTGAGCCACTCACACATGCCCACTACTAATTGGGTGGAGAGAGCGACGGAAGCAATCAAGACCAATCTGAAACATATGCCTTCTTTATACACACCATATTTTTCAATCATTAATGAGAGAAGAGAAAGACAACTTTCTTCTCCATTGTTTGCAGCTGAAGCATTTCTGAATCCTAGTGTCTATTTTAGACTAGATCTTACTAAGCAAGCTAAAGTTAATAGAGGAATGCTTTTAACTATTACAACAATTGTTAGCATCGACGCTATACAAGATCTTTTAAGCTCACAAATAGAGCTTTACAAGTTGTCTTATGGGGATTTTGGAATATCGATTGCTATTTAACAAAGGGGAAAACTTTCTTCAGGTATTAGTTATTTCCTTTTTCTTATTTGTTGAAAATTAATTATCACTATATTTTGTTTATAACATTATTTTTGTTATCTTATGACTTACAATTTCTTGGTGGGATCAATTTGAAAATGGTGTTTCAGAATTGAAAAGGTTTGCAATTTGGATTTTAAGTCAATGTGTGAGTGCAACAGGCTATGAACAAAAATGGAGCACATTTGAATTTATCCACTCAAAGAAAAGGAATAAATTGGAGCATAAGAGCTTGAATGACTTAGTTTTTGTTCGTTACAATTTAAAGCTTCGTGAAAGGTATGCTATTATTATTATTATCATTATTACTTTCGATATAATATCTTATAATTTCTAATAATTAAATTTAATTGTTTACTAGGAGTCTTAATAACAAAAGTAGTTCAACTGATTCAATTTATATTGATAATATTGATCTTTTGGTGGATTGGGTTTTTAAAGAACCGTCATTGACTTGGAAGATAATCTTGGATGAGAAAGCATTGACATGTCATTTGGTGCATTAAATCTGAATGATAATGATGACGAAGCTTCTCTCAAATGATGAAGATTTTGTACCAAATGACAACTGTGGTCAGTGTAGTTATAGCGAATATCCTCCCGTTGACGATTAAATTTCGTTCCAGGTTTTTATTTTTCCTCTTCTTAATTTTACTTATATTTGATTTTTATGTTAAATTCTATATATGTAATGTAATTGTAAATATTTTTGTTTCAGGTTTAACTTCTACTTGATTGTTTCTTTGTCACGAACTCTTTTTGTAAATTATAATAGTTAAGGATATTTATTGTTCTTTTTATTGAATGTTTTGATGTAATTATTATTTATTAAAATGATGAAATTGTATTATTGTAATATTTTAAATACTTTGTGTTATTCTTAATTTTATATTTGTATGATGATTATTGTCCTTTTTATATTAATTTTGATTATTATTTATATGTGAAATATTTAAAATTATTATTATTTCATATTAAGTGTGATTATTATTTATTATTATGATTTTTAAAAACATGGTTGATGTAAACTTGTAAAGTATACGGTACAACTGTACAATATACCAATATATTATTTTGCAAATTTTAAAAGTTTAAGAGATTATTTCATAAATTTAAAAAATTACCCGAAACAATATCCAGTATTGACCGATACCAGTATAATACTATACCAAAATCTAATTCGATACTAAGTCCAGTACGGCAATCACAACTTTGTCCTGACAGTAGGTAGGTACCACCAGTGATTGGAAAGCTGTTCTCGATATTTTTGGAGTTTCTTGACCAAAAGCATGGGGTGCAGGTGTGGGGTAGCATGAGTGGTATTTCTTAGTTATGGGGAAGATATGGCTTTTATTTTCTTAGAAGATGACAACTTGCTATGGCTGCTGACTGAGAGTTGGAACATCAACAAGTGCCATATAACTTGTTGATGACTTGTTGATGTTTCACCAAAAGGGTAGAAACATCAACAAGTGCCAGCGACAGGCTCCATATAACTTGTAAGCCCACAGCAATAACAAGATAACTGATAAAAGTAAAAACGAACAAGCATTCACGTCAGATTCGCCCTTCGTACTAGATACAGACAACACAGCACATCTAATCATAATGCTGATTCGAACCAACAAAGAAAAGAAATCATTTTTGTCAAGCAACGTAGATAAACTCCAGTACCCAAATCATTAAATGTTGGAAATGGAAGCATAACTTCAAAGTTCAAAACTTCATATACAAACACGTGAGCGTCAATCCATCTCCGCAGATCATTCATGCGGGCCCAAATTCAATCAGAGGTGGGGAGATCATTGATACGTAAACCCTCTAAACCATTTAATTTGATGTTACAATTCCGGCCACAACCAAAAGGAATACGAAACCGACAAGTCAAAAAGAAACAAAAGCATACCAAAACGCCGTGACGGTTCGAAAGTCACACATAGGGAGACGACACCGAACACGCACTGGATGAGGCGAAGTGTGAGGCCGCCACGTGTCCCGGGCATACCCTGAACGTCCTTCATCCTCGTCCTGGGACCATTGTGGAGGCCGCCGTCGATCAAGGGCGGCGATTCCACAGGGTGCACCGTAGGTCTGCTAACGTTCATTTACCACCAAAAAAGCTCAAGAATTGGAGGGGATATGAATAGGGAAACACGAAGGTTGTTGAAAAGTACTTAACCGTATGCAATTGCTATTGGCTGGCATGCTCGCAAAGAGTCAGATGAACCAGTTTTTATGGTGTCTTATTGTATCCAGTGAATCTCAACCATTTATTTATGCGGGTTCTACGTTTATTTATGTATAGCCCATGCGAGACCCGCATAAATGAATGACTAAAATTTACTGAACACAATAAGATACCATAAAAATTGGACAAAAGATCTTGTTCGCTTGCAAAAGCAAAACATGTTGACTTTAGCGTATATTTTAGTTTGAAATTAATATGTTTATCACTTTATAAGGCCTTATGAGTCTGATTCAGATCCAAAGACGGGAAGCTTCGTTCAGGTCCAACCCAAAGGTCTTCTTCATAGGCATCTAGTACAGTATCCTCCAGGTAAGAACAGAAGTGTATTCGTTCTCAAATCCTATCTCTTTAATAGGCCGAATAAAAGTGCTTTTTCTTTAATGGTCACATTTATGTCATCTTATTTATTCCATTTATGGGGATTAACTTCACATAAATTATTAAATTGCAATCCTCGTACAACTCCTATATCAATAACATCTCATTGGTTTCAAGTTTCAACTAGCCAAGATCCCAGGTTGACGGTTCTCGTTTCTTGGTAGTTTCCGAACCACAGATTACATGAATAGATAAGGAACGCGTTAAGGCGGTGTTGAGTACCAAACACGAGAGGAATTAGATTCTTGACGGTGGCACTTTCGGTGGAGTGTGGCCCCCCTGCATCAGATTCCAACTCCAGCCTTTTAAAAAGCTTCGGGTTGGTTGGAGAACTACATTAAAATTTTTTGGTTTGGAGAAGCTTGATATTGTTTTCGTTGT
>JAOQMQ010006894.1:0-10764 GCA_027563845.1 Erythroxylum subrotundum
TGTGACATGTAGACTGTTTCCTCAAGATTACCATTCAGAAAAGCATTCGAAATATCCAATTGTCGAAGAGACCATCCGTTGGAAACAGCAAGAGAAAGAATTAACCTGATGGTAGTTGGTTTGATTACAGGTGAAAAGGTTGCTGAATAGTCGAGGCCTTTTTGCTGAGTGAAGCCTTTTGCAACAAGCCTAGCTTTCAATCTCTCCATTGTTCCATCAGCATTACGTTTGATACGATATACCCATTTGTTGCCCACCACATTTGCAGCTGCTGGTTTGGGAACTAATTCCCAAGTTCTATGCTTTAAAAGAGTAGAAATTTCAGTACTCATGGCCTGCCGCCAGCCTTGGTATTTCACAGCTTGTGTAAAAGACGTAGGCTCAACAAAGTTTGTGATAGAATCGGTGTTGGTCAAAACTGATGAATTTAATATTTTCTTTTTTGGGTGAGGGCGGAGGACCATGGGATGAGTTTGCAAGAGCTCATGTTGCGGTGATAGTGCAACTGGCAGGTCAGGGGTAGCAATGGTTGGCATAGATTCTGATGGCATTCTTGCTGAAGGTGACAAAGCAGGACTGGACGTGGTAGGTGGAACATCCGAAGGATAGCTGGACGTAGCCAGAGATGGCAACTCGATAAGTTGGACAGCTGGCTTCAGAGGCTGAAGTGACGACTGTGGACAGATAGTTAGCCAAGTGTCCGTGACTGTAGCAGGCTCGAATGTGGATGGTTGTTGTGTGGCAGCCTCGTGATACAAAAACCTGTTTTCAACAAATTGAACATGCCTGCAGATATATGTTTTGTTCTGCCTAGGATCAAAGCAACTATAACCCAAGTGATCAGGAGATTTGCCAAGAAATACACAAGGTGTAGATCTGAAGGAGAATTTGTGCGAGTGATATGGCCTTAGTAAAGGATAAATCGTGCTACCAAAAATTCTCAATGTAGTATAGTCAGGCACATCATCAAATAATTTTTCAAAAGGTGAGATATTGCCCAGCACAGTAGTAGGAAGCCGATTGATAACATGAATAGCATTTGCAAAGGCATATAACCAGAAACGTAAAGGAACCTTCGAATGAGCTAATAAAGCTAAACCAGTGTCCACAACTTGTCTGATTTTTCTTTCTGCAGTGCCATTTTGCTTATGTGTGTGAGCACAAGCTAATTTGTGAATAATTCCACAATCTTTGAGAAAGCTGGAGGCATTTTTGAATTCACCACCCCAATCAGATTGAACGGCTTTAATTTTACAATTAAATTGTAATTCAACCATGGCTTTGAATTAAACAACTGCTTGGAAGACATCACTTTTCAATTTCAAAGGATATAGCCAAGAGAATCGTGAAAAATCATCAATCAATATCAAAAAGTACTTGTATCCATTAACAGAATTTTGTGGAGCAGGACCCTATATGTCACCATGAACAAGATTAAACTTGTTTTGAGTCAAAGTAACTGTAATAGGTAAGTTTATTATACTAAGCTTTCCTAAACAACAAGATTCACACTTTTGTTTAGGGACCTCTTTTATTGAGCAAGGTAAATGAAAACGTTGAACAATGGATGATATTTTAGCAAAATGAGCATGTCCCAATCTAGCATGCCAATCTGCAAGACTCACTTTCTGTGCAACAAATGCATGTGGTTGCTTGAATACTCCAGAAAGTTTATAAACACCTGCGTCAGCTGGACCCTTGAGCATTATTTGTTTGGTTATCTGATCCTTGACAACAAAATGAGAATCATGAAACTCAAAATAACACTTGTTATCCTTGGCAATTTTATTAATAGATAGCAGCTGATTAGTGATAGCAGGCACATGAAGAATTCTTTTTAGTAGCAACGAACGAGTTTTAGTGATAAGAGAAGATTATGCAATGTGACGAATAGATATACTTGAACCATTACCTAATATCACATTATCGTGGCCTTTGTAATCTTCGGAAATGCTCAGACTAGCCAAATCAGGAGTCATATGATGGCTCACAGCATTGTCAGCCAACCAATCATTTTTTCCTGAAGCTTGATTGATGTTAGCCACATTTTCTGTAGGTGGAATATAGTTCTGATCAAAGCGCTTCCTACAGGTGTTTGCTTGATTATTATTAAGGTTGCATATCTGACATGGATTGGGAAACCACCGTTTGTTATTTTTGTTGTTAAAGTTTCCTCCTTTGCCTTTGTTATTGTTCTTGTAATATCCACTAGTGGTCTGTTTGGGCTGGAAGCTTTGCTACCGTGTTATGTTTGCAACTATAGGTCCTAGCTTCGTTGAGTTCTACATTAATATTTCATGATAGATTAATCTGCCAGATAGATCAGAGAACGATACCTGTGACTTTTTGGCACTAAGAGCAGCTACAATTGGGTGATAATCAACGGGAAGAAGTCTGAAAATGTTTGCATTGAACTACGCAGTACTGATTGGAGTTCCTGCTGCAACCAACTCATCAGATATGGATTTGGCTTCCTTAAGGAATTGGGCCATAGATTTTTCTTCAGGTGAGAGATTTTGTAATGCCATGTGCAATTGCACTTGTCTTGCACTGCATCCTACACCAAACACTTCAGCTAACGCGTTCCAAGCCTCACTAGCGGTTTCAAGACCTGTGATATAAGGAAAAACTTCTTCTGTCAAGGATGACAAAATCCAAGTAAGGAGTAACTGATCCTGCTGGAACCATTGAATGTATTCAGGATTTGGTTCAAGAGTTTGTGAGGTGTTTGATTGGATCAAAGGTTTGGGTGCAGGTGTTCCATCAATGTGATTGGATAGATTATAGCAATTGATTATAGGTTTGAATTTTTTTTTTCCAAGCTAGATAATTTGTATGTTTCAATTTCACCGAGAAAGAAAGTTGAGCATGTGGAAGTGTTGTTGCAATAGATAGAATGGAATTGATCAAGACTCCAGTCGTGTTTGAAGATGTTGAACTAGAAGATGGTGAGTCCATATTGGGCTCTGATACCATGTAAAAGTTTGAAGATTGGTTGGAGGATCAAAAAGCTCAACTTTATTTGATTACAGAGAATGTATATATACAACTGTACAGTAATACGTTAGCTTAAATCTTGTCCTGAAATCATGTCTTTCCTTTTTTACATTCCTGAGTTTTAGCATGTGTTTGAATTTGATGGAATCCCTGAAATTGTGCTAGCTTGATCATGGGCATATTGACTGCTTGCATCGGTCTGGAGGTTCTGCATCTGCTGGTGTGGACTGTTGGAGGTTCTGCATCCGTTGGTGTGGATTGCTGCTAATATTCATCCTTGAAAACCAAAGAGAAAACGATGATGAATGGCCTCTCTCCAGCTGTATTGTTGCTCCACTCTTGTCCAGCCACCTCTCCCCACCTGTCACATTATTCCATCTTCAAAATCCCAGAAAAATTGATGAAGAATAACGTCTTGGAGGTCTCTCCACTGCTGGTGCGTTAATCCTTGTCCAGCCCCTTTTGTTCTCTCGATTCTATCATTTACAGCCGACACTTGCACCCTTTAATTTTGCAGCCTGCCACCACAATGCACTTCAACTGCTATTTTATTCCTCCCCCACTACCCTCGCCGTCATACCACCTTGCTTATTATAAAAACTATGTTAACATTGATAGTATGACAGGTGGCTCAAGTGAGATGTCTAACATTCCAGCTGGTGTTTTTCTATTCCTAAGCTACATTCAACAACAAATGAGGCAGCTAGGTTTTCATGAGATACAATGGACAGCTAGCTTGAAAAATGAGACAGTATAAGGTTTTTCTTGGTAGGTTAAAATAATCCTTGTAATTCATGTTGCAACCTTTGTTTCATGTCTGTAACTTTTTAATTGTTATAGCTATGATTTCATGGCTGTAACTTTTTAATTGTTACAGCCATGGTTTCCACTTTTATGCTTTATTTTGTCTCTTTTTTTTATAAATATTTTTCTTCTTCTTGCTCCATGAAAACAATAGAGTATGAACATTAAGAAGATGACTCAATAAGTATGCTTTCGAGTCACTTTAAATCTTTTACTTCTGAAATGTACCTAAAATCAAATATGAGCTAAAATGAGTATCCTAAGCATTTTAAGACATTAATCACTAAATATAATTGATTAAATATATCAACAATTAAGTGCATATCAACACCATTCTCTCCTTATTTTATAGTATCACACCTTTTCCTTATTCCTTTTTAGAGTTGGTAAAGTGATGTGATCCTCACTAATAGAACTGATGAAATTTGATATTAATATAAGATAACTTGATCTGTTAGCCCTTAATGGAACCTAAGAGGGAGGTGAACTAGGTATTTATAAAATTTAATGAAAATTTTTAGTCAATGTAATTACTAGCAATAATTGATATAAATAAGGATGAATAAATTGCTTTAACATAAATCGATCAAATAATTGAATAATAATTTAAAGAGAATATGGAAGAGAGAATGCAAACTTACTTATAGTGGTTCGATAAGTAACCCTTACCTACAACTACTTTAAAAACTTTCCTTACTATAATTCTCCTTTTAAGGTGAATAATAACCTTTGTACAATTATTTCTCGATAAAAAGGAACCCTTTCGCAATGTTCTTTGAAGTAGAAGAGGAACTTAGTGCCAAATATAACACTCCAAATATAATAAACCAAAACACCAATGGAAACTTACAACTCAAAGTAGCTCACTTTATCACTTTGATAATATCAAAATGGTCAATTCACTCAAAATAAGATAATAAAGGCTTAAATGATTGAAAGATGCTTAGAAATATATCTAAAAGATAACTAAATTCTTCTTAATTCAGGAACTAACAAGAAAACATGTATTTATGGGATTTTGGGAACCTTGCTAGCCATTGCAATGGCTAGTTTTAGATAATTAGTTAACCAATAGAGTATATTGGTCAACAAGTGTGAATTCTCAACTAGCTGTTGAGACACTGGTTGACCACTAGGCCATTTTGGTTACTCAATGTGTCCCCTTAGAGAGATCTTGGTTGATCAAACACCTATATTGGTCAACCAATATGTTAGGAAATAACGTGTTACAAGTTTAACCTACATTGATCAACCATTATGACATATTCATCAGCTAATATGAATTTAATGCACAAAATTGCTATCATTGCACATGGGTCAGCCTATCAACCATATTTTTCAACCAATATGTGCTTTAGAGGAACATTAGTTGAATACATCAACATATTGGTCAACCAATGTATTAAAAAACTCATTTGTTGCATATTTAACTTACATTGATTGACTACTATCCTACATTAGCCGATCGATCCATACAAAATAGTAGTTTAATAACTTTAAATATTTAAACTTGATTTGTTTAATGAAATTATAATTAATACAACTTCCAAAATGTCTTTCAAAAAGTATTTTAAAAGATCAAGAGGCTTTTCTTTTTAAACCAAAAGCTTTAATGCCTTTTGATGAATAAAACACTTTTGTAATAAAGTGATATAAAATGTTTATATATTATAAGCCTTCAAGATCATCAAAGTAACTAAATAAGATAATAATTAATATTACAAAATTTAAAATGACCTTGATGTTCCTTGATCTTCTTTTGTTCTTGATTTAATATTTACTTTGATGGTTGCAAATTTCAACCCTTTATCAATTTTATGAACTATCCTCTTGAGTTTGTGGCTACGTCTTATTCTTATATTGCTTCTCATAAAAAATAATAAACTCACTAGTAGTAATTATATTTTGTTACTATAAAAAAATTGATTGAAACCTATCTTGGTTCAGCAAATCTCCTTTTTGATGATGATAAAATATTTACGAAAAGAGTGAAATAATAAAATTAAACATACAAATAATTGTTTATTTCAAGATAATGATTAGCTCCCCCTTAATTCATGTATAAAATATAATTCAGTATCAAGAACAAAAACGATATTCAAAGAAATATCTATTCATATAGATAAAGTAAATTTACTCAAGTATAAAAAATCATATGTACAAAATAATTCACCATATATACAAAATTCATTACCCTGATTGTCATCATTCTCCCTAAATCTAATGTCACTAATATTTCTTCCCCATTTTGCAATCTTTAAAAAGAAATAAATTATCTAAAAGTGCAAATCACATTGTGTCATGTATCAAGCTAACTTAGTAAAAGAGTTAAAAAGAATTTGATTAATATTAATAAACTTGCTTAAGGAAGAAGGTTCTTGAATGTTTAAAGTGTCAAAAGAATAATTTAAAAAATCAATTTTGATAAAACATCCATAATTATGCCTAATTTTTGAAAATTCCTAATTTTGATATTATGTCTAAGTTAAAAGTTAAATTAAATAGAAAAGGGCAAGTTTTAACAAAATAGGGTTTGGAATTGTAAAAAAAGAAGAAGCATAATTACATTATTCAACCAACAATTTCATAAAAGAGTATATAATTTTCAAAGTCCCAAAATTAAAAAAAAGGTATGACAAAGTGCCCAATATGTCAAATTTGAACAAAAACTAAAGATATATCGATCTAATTGTAATGGTAACAACCTTGAATGAATTTTCAATTTGACAATAGAAGTGTCAATTAGAAAAGATAACTTGAATTATCAAAAACTTTAGAATCCTCAAATTAGAAACTCAAGAATGATAAATTTTCAATTTAATTAAACCTAACTTGATTCTTATAAAATGCGGGAGTGTGTTTTCTAAAGAAAATAGTGAGTTATCTAGGTTTGTAGAAAATATAAATAACCGAGACCAAAAATAGAGGAAAAAAGAAGGATGAGAGCTTAAAACATGAAGATTGATTGACCATATAGCTTCAATAGTCAACCATTGTGTGTGGTCGATCATACTTATCAACCAACCAAGTTATAAACTCACTATAATAAAAAAATTTCTTAGAAAAAAGGACATTGATTGATCATTTGAATAAATTGGTCAACCAATATGCATAAGTAGTCGATCGAAGGAGTGACCAAACTCCTTACAAAGTCACTAGAAAGTTAAAGTTGGTAATTTCTAGGATATTGTTCTACTATATTAAGATATTAGTTGACCAACTAACTTGATAACTTTTAGGCTCAAATTAAAACATAAAAACATTTTATAAGTCATAGGAGTATCAATCAAGATAAAGAGATTTATCATATATAACCATGCCTAATTCTTCTCCTAATATCCTTCTATGTTGGTTTAGTAAAACTAATGCTAAATTGGTCTAGTGCATTAACAAGTTCTAATTTAATATCCCTATTTTCATATAATCTCTAAATCTAAGGTTTATAATATACCAAAAAAATGTTTGATTCGTTCTTCATAATGCAAACCCAAACATTCAACAATAAGGATTTATACTCAAATTTATGAATAAAAGCAAGATGTGACTAATTTCTAAATCATTGAATAGTAATTACCTTTTGTTGAACATACTTATGATATGATTTGGATGATGATTCTTTTTGAATTTTCAATTCATTAGAAGCATCTTATCCTTATTATCATCCTTATTTAGTTTAACAATTGGCTATTTTGAGAGTTCTTGGTGATCATTCTTGTTCTTTTTAAAGATAATTTCTCCACATCCTACGTCAATATTTTCAAGACATTTTTTTATACAAGAAGGTTATATTCATCAAGATAAAAAGTATAAAATCTTTCAAAATAATACTCAATTCAATAGTTACCATCTCTACTATATACCATTTGCCTTTCCTTTTCTAAGAGGCTTACAAAATAAAACAATTATTGTGTTTTAGGTATCCAAATGAGGTTGGTTATTTTATTGTTAGGTTCCATATTTTTTTTAACCTACATTTTCAAGGGGTTTCTTACCATTCTTTATTTAAGAGACAAAATCTATTGACATGTCCATACTTATATAAAAAATGCCCTAACAAAATCTATTAACATATCCATGCCTTGTGTATATGCATAATGAGGTATCTTCCTATGGAAAGTAAAGATGTTGCATGTTCTCCTAAGGTTATGGGATGAGCTACCATAATTATATGTATGATACCTACTATGAATGAAGGCTTAACGTATGCTTCTTTTAGGTCTAAAGGGTTATAAGTGGGTTTGGATTTTATCATAGAAGTTATGCTTATTATTCCCTTAAGAGTGTTGCAATTTATGTCTAGTTATAGATCAATATATGAGAGGATGATGCTTTCTCTTATAATAATTCCTAATGGATATGGCATGTGCATACATATAACTAAATATGGATGCTCCATACTCATTTGTCACTTTAGGGAATGGTTCTTCACTATGTAAATACGTTTCATTGAAAAATGTAGTATCGATGTTGGATTCACTTATATAAGTACCCCCAATTTCATGCTTATTTTTATAATTCTTTCGAGCTCCTAACATCCTTTCTAGTTTTTCACTTTCTTTAGTGAATTTGGATTTTGAATCCCCGAGAAAATTGGTCTCTTTTTTCAGTGTCTCATTTTAATGTTTTTATGCGTCAATGTATGATTATCAATGATCATACTTTTAGATGCTTTAATTTCATGCATTTCACTTTTCATCTTTTCATTCTCATTCATGCATACATCTATCTGTTTTTTTTAACTTCTTTGAGTTTGGAAGATATTTCTTGCTTTTCTTACTCTTAATTTCTAAACTTTTGACTAATTTGTTCATATGTTAAATCACTATCACTATCATACAAATTAGAGTGGGGTGTTACATCTTCATCTTCCTTGGCCATAAAGCACATATGAACTATCTCAAATTTTAAGTATTCATTTTTATATTGTGTCATCCTAAGGTGAGGTTTTCAGTACTTTCTTTTTATTTTTCTCCTTCTTATAGTTTCTTTTATACTTTTCATTATCTTTGAGTGAAGGAAATTATGACTTCATTTAGCTAGATTAAGTTTTAAATCACCTTTATCTTCCTTAAATTCCTTTGTTTTCAAGAAATTCTTTCTCTTCAAAAACATTTTGAATTTTCTAGTGATGAAGGTGGGATCTTCATCGTCAGTTCCACTTATAGATATCTATTCTTCATTTGATGCTAAGTCCTTTTTTCTCTAGGAGTATTATTTCTTATTGTGTCTCTTAGAGCCTTATTTCTCATGTGAGAAGAGATATAATAAGTTCCTACCTTGGTAGTGTTATTAGATCAGTAGCTTCTTGTATAGTCATCACTTTAGCTTCCCATATCTTTGAAAGTGACCTAAGGAACTTTCTTACCATTTAAACATTAGTATAGATCTTTTTAAGACCTTTGAGAGCATTAGCAATATCAATAAATCTAATGTACATGCTGGATATTCTTTTATTATGCTTCATTTAAAATAATTCATATCATTATATTAGCATGTTCACTTTGCTCTCCTTTACTTAATTTGTATACTTATGTGTAATTTGTAATGTTTCCAATTTACAATGGTTCAGTAAATAAACCTTACCTTTATCCTCTCCTTAGACTGTTCTTAGAATTCCACTATAATTCTTCTTTCAATGTGAAGCATAACTTTTTTACAATACCTTTTTTTCAACTAGGAACTATTTTACATTCTTCTTCCACGGTGAAAAGGAACCTTAATACCACTTAAAACACCCTAAATATAATATACAAAACCTAATAGAAGCTTACAACTTAAAATAGCTTACTTTATTCACTTTGATAATTTAAAAAAGGTTACTTACTCAAAATAAGACAAAGTAAAATGGTCAGATGCATTATTATAGGTCCTATGCATTATCATCACTAAGTGACATCATAACATGACCTATACATGATATCATTATATGCCCCATAAATCACATCATAACTTGACCTATGTATAAGTCCCTACCAAAATTTAAACTACAATATGATTAACCACATAATCATATAGTTAATTGTGTTGTACAAAACAATTAATGGACATAGTTTTATGTATGGTTGTGTATAACTACGTACACTTCACATTTTCATTACAAGTTTTTAATTAGGAACGCAATTGACTGAGTGGCCATAAGCAAAACCATGCTAAAGAAAATCTTTACAAATAAAGTATTATGCATGGTCATTCACTAAATCATGTACTTCATAATTTCTTGTCGAATTATTTATCAAGAACATGCTTGATCACACAACATGTATTTGAACGTGCTCAATAATAAATTGAATGGAAATAGTTTATTACACAGTTAATGATACAAATGTATATTTGACCATATCAAATAAACCTTTTTGTCGACAAACTTTGTTACGCAACTATGCCAATCTATGTGCCTCATATTGATATTTGGTATTATTATGAATCAGTCATGGTACTCCTATTTTGCATTGATGTTGTGACTTTTTAATACGCCCTTGTAACTATTGCTTGTAACTTAGGTATTGAATGTATTGGGTGATGGTATAGGTTGCATTGATCCATGGTATTCTTTATGCTCAATCACAAATCACCCATTCAAAGGTTAGGTGTTACTTATTTGTAATCAATTATAACACTTTTTGTACCTAGATCTAGTATTGAGTTGATAAAGTGTAAATATAGTTTACATTTAAGTAGGTTATGGTTTACACTCAAAGATGATTTTTCAATTGTCTATTAATGATGTAACTTATAAAACCTTCTTAGTAACTTTAGCTGTAAATGTGGTATAATTTCATGGAAACATGATATTACTTCTATTCAGTCAATATTTTCCCATTTAAAAGATATGTAATAAGTGATGGTTTTTTTAATAACTAAGTATGGTATTTAAAAAATAGGGTATTTGTTGGACCCCGAACTTTTCTTGGAAGATTGAAATGGTGGTGAGTTATTCATGTGCAAAGAAAAAGGAAAATTCTT